>LPNX010173133.1:353299-520007 GCA_001517045.1 Pseudotsuga menziesii
GAACCACCCCCAAAAGCCACTTTTAGCGTCAATTTTGATCTATTCTAGAACCGTCCTTAAAATTTGAAACTTTAAACGTTGGTTCTATTGGGGTAAGTTTTGTTAATACCTCTCACAAAGGTTAGTAACATGGATTTTTAGGGGGGAATTAGAACCTTCCTTGTAGGAACCTATGGGGGGGTTTGAAACCACCCCCATAGGTACCTACAAGGGGGTTTTGTAACTGCCCCCATAGGTACCTACAAGGGGTATTTGTAACCTCCCCCAAAGGTTTGTAATAAGGAATTTTAAGGGGGGTTTGGAACTGCCCTCATAGGTCCCTATGATGGGAGGGTTTAAAACCACCCCCAAAACTTACTTTTAGGGGTGGTTTTGATCTCTTCGAACACCACCCCTAAATGTCAAAAAAATTTGCATCGGTGCTGTTAGGATCAGTTTTGTAAAGACCACCTCAAAATCCAAAAACGCCCCCAAAAGTGACTTTTGGAGATGAAAGAAACCCCCCCCTTAAAATTAAAATTTATTGTAGCTCTATAGTTATGAAATGGAATATACACTATATGGATGTAAATACAACATTCTTGAATGGTGTAGTTGAGGAGGATGTGTACGTGGCACAACCAATGGGATTCGAGACACATGAAAGGAAGACTCATGCATGCAAATTAAAGGAGGCATTATCTGTATTGAAATACGAACTAAGGACATGGTATGGAAGGATGGATAGCTTCCTAATGAGCCAAGGATTTACCAAGAGTAAAGCAGATTCCAACCTTTACTACAATATTGAAGGAGGAAGTGTTATAGATGATTTTACCACACATGTTTGATCACATATTTATGGCCTTCCATGTCCCTCTGCAGATTCTATGAACCTCATGGACTTATATTATCCTTTTATGCTCAAATTTCATCCCTAAAAAACTCTTGTTTATTGATGTACACGACTTTTAAAACTATACTCACGTGTACATGCGATTTTTGATACCAAACCCACGTACATCAGGATGTGTGCATAAATCCAAATAGTTTTGGATTTTTCGTCATATGAGTCCAAACCACTTGACTCTTGGCCTTCCAAATTCCTTGAGAACACTCAGATTTCACCCGCTATTACCCTTTTGGAGTTCTATATAAGGAACCCATTGGATACATCGAGGAAGAGGAATTAAAGAGCAAAGAAGCTATAGTCCATTGTTGCCTCAATTTGCTTGTACTTGAGTCTGCATCCCTTTGTCCCTTTGGAGCACTTTTTGTTCTTCCCAATATTTCCTTTGTCTTGTGAGATTCCTATCAAGAGATGGAGGATTGAGGGGCTGGATGCCCAGGTGGAGGAATCAGTTTCTCCGGCTCGTAGACATGCAGGTAGAGCTTGTCACTCTTGTAATCTCCGATTTTATTAATAGATGTTGGTGAAGCCCAACAACAAAGCTTCATCGACAGGGGTTCCCACTCTTTTGATTCCCTACAACGCAATCTCCCTAGGCACTGGTCCAGACAGGTTTTACCCTGCCCAACAATGTCTATGGAGAAGATGAGATCTCACCTGAGGCATTCAAGGGAGAGCTGTCAGAACTGAGTTTCTGATAGTGGGAGAGGAGGATATGGGGATCCCATAGAGGGACACCATAACTTATACAATCATCACACAGTAATATCGCAACATTATTCATAAAACATAATTATTCATAGCGCATCAAAAATTTATATATTGCATCAACATAAAAACAATAGATCGCATCGATATAGCAGGAAGAGACTGAATCACATCTATATTATGCCATCATAACAAAACAGAGTCGTGACATCATAATAGATCTATAATAACAAATAATATTTGAGCCATATTCATCACATCATATTAACCTTGCACAAATGTACCACATTACACAATTCTTCTCCAAAACCGGAGGCTGCATACATCAGGAAAAACCCAGATAACTCACAGATAAATCACAGTTAAGACAAAAAATTATCCATAAATCATATCGCACCAGATCTTATCCATACAATCGCACAACATGGATTCCCCCCCTTGATATCCTAAAAATAGATCTATAAATAGGATTAAGCCTTTACATTTAGGGTCCACTACTAGTTGACTTCTAACCGCTACTGACCTATTGCAACAAAATTTGGTCAAAATATACATAAAATATTCAAAAAGAGGTTATTCTTCCACTTATTGCGCCAATATGCCCTTGCACGATACCGCATGAGCTTTTGCAACTGTCACGACATTGCACAACTCACTTTCCCCAAACCCCTTGCCAACAATAGAAATATATTTTCCTATCCAATTAATGTGCAATTGAATGAATATTGAATCCATGGATATGTTTAATTTATTATACATTAATTAATATATATTATAGAGTAGGTCTAACACATTATATAGAGCATGCTTGACTTGTTTTCTATCATTGAGAGTGAATTGCTAAAGCAAGCATGAATTGGAAAAGCTCAATGGGGATCTACTTCAACCATCCAGAACAAGGTATGATTTAATATCCCTTAGTGTTAGATTTTTTGTTTCTCTTGCAGATTGGGAAAGATTTATTTCTAGTGTCTAGTTGCCTATTGTGGTACACCCCAATCTATAGGAATTTTCTCTCTGTAACAGAATTGGTGACTTCGTTGGGCAAGTTCCTTTCTTTTGTTTGGGGTTGGGGGGACAATGTGCTTGATCTTATTGAATTGCTCTTTGTTTCTCCTTATTTCTTTGTCACATTTAGTAGTATGTTCATCCATTGACACTCCCCTATATTGGTTTGACCCTTACACTTATTTTTACCACTTTATTCTCTATATACATAGGTTTTTGGCTAAACATTGCATACATACACGGGTTTTTTGCCAAAAGTCACGTATACATGAAGGTTTTTGGCTAAAATCCGTGTATACATGTAGGTTTTTGGACAAAAGTCTCTTACATACGCTATTTTTATTTATACAGTTGTGTACTTCCTCCATTTTGGTTGAGTTTGATGTTGTGGGAAGTTGTTGGGCGGGTTGTGAGTGTGGTTGGGTGACCAGAGACTGCTTTTTCATTGATTTTTTCTTTAAAAGTAGTTTTAGTCATTTATCTCCTTTTTTGTTTTTCCATTAGTGCATTACTCTTTTTGTCTCGGTGTCCTAATGCACTTGTGTTTTATACTTCCTGCAGAGACTGAGAGATTTAGTGACTTTTATTGCATTTTCATTCTTTTATATTGAAAATACAAAATATTTGCATTCTTACCTACATCTCACATATGGATTTAAGGAGGTACTTGCATTGGATTGATTCAATGAGAGTTGTGTTTAGGCTTTCATATAGGAAGGATTTCAATGGCATTTGGAAATGAAAGAATATTTTTCCATTCTCATTTGAAGGAAAAAACTTGCATCTCATGTAGTGGCATACCCTATTTTCATTCTACAAATATTGCACTTGGCATTGTTTTTTAGGTGTGCACTTATATTTCACTGTTGAGTCTTCATATCACTAGTTGCATGATGATTTCCCTTTGAGTAATCACATCCAATTAAAAACAATGCTTAAATAAAATGAACAACACATTTTTCTTTTATAGGGTTCACCAACAAGATTAGGTTTTAGGGTCCTGGAATAGTTCATTGTGAGTCAATTCTCCAATACCACTAAACAAAACAAGTAGGTATATGTCCAAGTGAGAGTGTGAAACTGTTGAAATATTGTAACTTCGAAGAATATTCTATATGTATCTTTTGTGGTCCCCGATGGTCCTACCGGGAGAACCACTTGTATTATCTTTGTACCCCAATGCTTCTAATCGAAAGAACTAATAAGAGTCATGAGGTAGTCCCCTCTAATTGTAAAGGTGGGTCATTAGCACCCCAGTGTGGTTACTTGAGCCTACATGTGTAACTCGAGCCTACATGTTAGATGAGTTAATTAAAGTGAATGGATGAATATAAATAGAGGTGTGGTGCTCCTCATTTGGAACACACATTCTCACATTGTGTAGCACATTAGTGGAGAAGAGAAGTAGTTAGAGAAGGAGGAGGATCAGGCTTTGATCTCCTTATTGGTCTTATATTCTATCTTTTTGGGGCATCTATATTGAGGAAGCTTTTGCTGGGTTTTTCCCTTTAGGGTTTTCCCAGGATAAATCTTTGTGTTCCTTTTGTATGGTTGTGCTTGTCTATCTTTCAGTGATCCTGTTTATATGCTTTTGTTATGAAAATGTAATGAAATACTGTTGTCTTAGCTAAGCATATGAAAATTTTAACATGGTATCAGAGCCACCTTGAAAGAAGGAATTGTGTAGCTATAGAATCTAGGGCTTCTTAATTTTTGGTTCTCTCTCCACAATCAATCAGCAAAACAAGGCTAGGCTGACTCTCCATTGAAGGGCGCATATTTCTGTTGAAGCGGAATTTGATTCTGAGCATTTTTAGTTTTCGGTGCGGGAAATTAGGGCTTCTTGTAGAAGAAGAATTTTTGAGTGAGCCTAGCATAGGATTGATCTCCTCATCAAAATCGAAGTTTAGAGACCTGGATCAAGATTTTTGGTTGGGTGAAACTCTAGGAAAGTCAAACCCTAGTTTGACCCCGAGCTAGAAAAACCCTAAATACTAACACTGCTAAGTTTTGGTACATTCGCTATATCCTGAGATTGGAGAAGTTCTAGGAGATGAAAATTGTAGCGACGGAATATAAAATTCTTATGTACACTGTATCCAAAATTCATCCTCACATTCACTATATTATGGGATATATGATCCCTCCAAGTTAGGGTTCTAGCCTCTTCCAGAATTCATCCCTAAATAGGACACCTGGGGAGAATTTCAATATACTGGGCTATAGAGGTCCAAATGGAATTCCTGAATATTTTCCAAAAAGAGCATGGAATTTAATTCTTGTGGTCTAAAATTTAGACTTAGAATATGAAATGGTGACACATGGAAATCCATACAACTTCGCTGTTCGGAACAGTCCTGTAACAAGGTACCTTGGTAAAATGATCATATATCCCAATTGGTGAAACCAATTCTGATTAAATCTGTGGTGTTGGATCAGGGACATGTGATTTTATGTCATTACCAAACTTCAGACATAGAGGAGAAGTAATTTTGGGTATATCATAGAAACAGTGATAAGCATTTATGTAGAAGAAATTGGAAAACTAGGGCTTCCTGTTCCGGAAGCTTCCCTCCATTGTTTTCAGAAAAGGAGTGCTTTGGACAGCTCCATTTTAAGAGATATATATTTCTATCCAATCAGATCTAAAATATTCCAAGTTTTTAAAATTAGGGTTTCTATGGCAAACCCTAGATCAGCCAGCTCCAGAACCAGGACGGACACCTCAAATCGGTAAGATCTAATCCTTTGTTATTTTCATTTGAGGTTCTCATTTCAAAGTGATATATCAAATTAGCTTGATGATAAGCTTGGTGAAGTTGACAAATTCCAAGCATGGAAGCATTTGATCTCTCTTAAGAAAATGAATTTGACACCTTCATGAGTAGAGAGGTTCCAGTTCCAGAAGGAGATGAGGCTCAAAGCCTTACACAAGAAGAACTTGATCAAGGCCAAGAGTATCATTGTTGATTCAATCATGGATCAACTTGTACCATGAGTGTATTCCCTAAAGACATCGAAGATTTTTTATTCCTTGATCAAGATATTTGAAGATAAGAACATTAATCAGAAGATGGATTTGAGAAAATAGTTGAAGAATGTGAAGATCCAAAATGCAGAACATCTTGAAGCAGTAGAAGAAGAATTGGAGAATGCAGAAGTGGTGATAGCCACCTTGAATGGTCTCCCAGGATCATAGAATTCATTCATTCAAGGAATGTGTGCCAGAAGGAAGTAATTACTTTCAACAGACTCTGGGAAGAAGAAGAATCTTGACTCATAAGAAGAGAAGAAGAAGGTGGGAGCAATTGAAGATCAAGCTCTCACCATTCAAAGAAGATCCCTCAAGCAATGAGTAATGTGAAGAACTCAATTCTTGAAGAACCTCTTATCCATCTTATCATTTGGATAATAAATGATGATGTCATGAATGAAGAAGATGATGAAGTAGAAGGATAAAAAAGGAGTCTACCCACAAAACAAATAAAAGATAAGTATTCAATTGTCTTTGCATGATATTGTTTTGTTATGCATTTGATTATATTTAGTTGATGTATTATGCATGATAGATTGTTTGCATTAATGATTGTATACTACTAATATTCTTGTGATGGGTAAGTAGCTCATGGTGCCATACAACTCTCCATTGCTACTTATCAAACCTCTTTGCTGACATATTGTATTAGTGCACAATCTCAATGATGTCATGGAAAGGTCCTGTACAACCTCCTACAAGAAAAGAAGAATGAGACTTGTTCCAAAGAACAAGTGATGAAAATTCAAGATTCACTCCAATGAACATGAATCTGAAGCTTCCAGATGGAAGAAAGAGCTTCAGAGAGTGGTAGATCCACCTTGAAGGATGAATACCACCATGGGTATGAGAGATAACTCAAGATGAAGAAAAGAATGCTATGAAAGAAGCTATGATCAAAGAATAACAGTTGATCATGGGGAATGATGTATATGATATGATTTTGAGACATAAAGGGAATTATGTAGTATCTTCCATATGGATCTACAAGAACAAGTGTACAAAGCAAAGTTCGTGAGTTTCCTTTGAAAGAATAGACTATGACATGACATACTCTATCGACAAGTATATGTGAAGCATAGAACCACCTATACAGAATGAAGAGGGAAGATGATACTCCACTTCAGGGGGAGTGACTACAAAAGATATTTGAGTTCAACATGGTATGACATGATGGACAGCTTCCTAATGGATTGAGACTTTACCAAGAGTAAAGTGGGTTCCAACTTCAAGATTGAATGTAGAAGACTAGGATATGTTGATGACCTGACAAGATGAACTCATGAAAGATGTTATGATGAAATAATACTAGAATGATGTTTGGGATATAATACTCAAACCAAAAATCAAGAATGTGGTATCTTCCAAATGGATCAGTAAGATAAAATATGCTACTGATAGAAGTAAGGAAAGACTTGTGCCTTCTCTTAGAAAGAGGGAATTAATTCTGAAGAGACACTTACTCCAAGAAGCAAGGTATACTTTCTTCAGAACTATCATGGTAGTTTCTTCCATGATGAAGTAAAGAAAATCCTTCCTTAATGGTATGATTGAGGAATAGTTTTACATCAAATAGTCACAAGGATTTGAAGTTGAAGACAGATGGACTCACGTATGCAAGTTGAATAAGGCCCTCTATGGCCTGAAGCAAGCTCCCAGATCTTGGTATGGAAGAATAGATAGTTTCCTAACGAGCATGGGATTTTCCAAGAGTAAAGTCGATCCTAACCTTTATCTCAAGGTTGTAGAAGATGAACCTGTCATCTTGTTATTATATGTGGATGACCTATTTCTGATAGGGAATGAGAAACAAATTGTAGAATGCAAGAAGAAGTCCGCTGAAGAATTTAGACCTTGGTCTAATACTTTATTTCCTAGGTCTAGAAATATGAAGGAATCTTTCTCAATCAAGGAAAGTATGCAGTGGAAAGTTTGAAAAAAATTGATATGTTGGAATGCAAAGTCATGGCCACACCCATGGACTCCAACCTGAAGCTGTTAGCTGATGACTCATCAGAGTTAGTGGATGTGACTCATTACAAATAGATCATTGGGTCATTAATGTACTTAACAAATTCTAGACCAGACATTTGTTTTGCTGTGAACACCTTAAGTCAATATCTTGTTCAACCAAGACAGGTTCACCTAGTAACCACAAAACATGTGATGAGATATCTGAAAGGGACTATAGACTTTGGTCTATACTATGATGGTAGCCATGAGTATAGATTGTATGGCTACATATATGCAGATTGGGCTAGAAGTATCTCAGACAGGACAAGCACATTAGGTAGATGCTTTTGTTTGGGGTCTGCTATGAGTTCATGGTTTAGCAGGAAACAATCCAATGTTTCTCGTAGCACGGCTAAAGCAAAATACATAGCAGATTGCTCTGCTAAGTTGTGAAGTCATGTGGCTTCGGAAGCTGATATCAGGTCTCTTTGACCTGAATATGGATACTACAATGATTCTATGTGATAACCAAATTTGTGATGACAGAGAACCTTATGTTCCAATTCTAACACATAAAAATTTGGTATTTCTACATATGAGATAAGATGTAGATGATGATGATTCCGTATTTCTATACTGAATATAGAGATGATGATGCTTTCAGTATTTCTATACTGAATATATAAATGATGATGCTTTCAGTATTCACATACTAGAGATACATATGGTGATAGTTTAGTATTCACATACTGAAGATGTAGATGGTGATGGTTTGAATGATGATGTACTGATGAAGCCTCTATCTCGGGTAAAGTTCAAACACTTTCGAGACAAGATTGGTGATTGTTCAAAAAGAAATTCCTTGAAAGGGGGAGTAGTGATGTTGCAGTGGGATTGTATCATCCCTGGGCACTTTCCGTAAAGTGATCCAGAGACCTAGGTCCTCGAGAATGAAGATGGATTGTATCATCCCGGGACATCTGTCCAAAAGTGATCTAGTGACCTCGGTCCTCGAGAATGAAGAGGGATTATATCATCCTGGGACATCTGTCCAAAATAGATCCGGTGACTTCGGTCTTCATGAATGTGGTGGGATTGCATCATCCCTAAACTTCGGTTCAAAATGTATCTGGAGGTCTAGACCCCCATGAATGTGGGGTGATTGCAACATCCCTGAACTTCAGTTCAAAATGTATCTGGAGGTCTCGGCCCCAGTGAATGTGGTAGGATTGCATCATCCCTGAACTTTGGTTCAAAATGTATCCAAAGGTCTTAGCCCCCATGAAAGTGGTTGATTGCATCATCCCTGAACCTCGGTTCAAAATGTATCCAGAGGTATCGGACCCCGTGAAAGTGGTAGGATTGCATCATCCCTTAACTTCGGTTCAAAATGTATCCAGAGGTATCGGCCCCCATGAAAGTGGTGGATTGCATCATCCCTGAACCTTGGTTCAAAATGTATCCAGAGGTCTCAGCCCCCATGAAAGTGGTGGATTGCATCATCCCTGAACCTTGGTTCAAAATGTATCCCGAGATCTTGGTCCCCATGAATGTGGTAGGATTGTATCATCCTTGAACTTCGGTTCAGAATGGATCTGGTGACTTCGGTACTCGAGAATGTGTGTTGATCTCGTAATTCCTAGAGGAAGGATTGTCTAAGTTCCACATCTGTGTTGATCCCATAATTCCGAAAGGAAGGATCATTAGTAACTCCGTAAAGACCTAAATCCTGTAATTTTGAAAGGAAGGATCATTGAATTGATCCCGTAATTACAATAGGAAGGATTGTCTGAGTTCCACAGATGTGTTGATCCTGTAATTCCAATAGGAAGGATTGTCTGAGTTCCACATTTGTGTTGATCCTGTAATTCTGAAAGGAAGGATCGTTAGTAACTCCGTAAAGACCTAAATCCTATAATTCCGAAAGGAAGGATCATTGAATTGATCCCGTAATTCCAATAGGAAGGATTGTCTGAGTTCCACAGATGTGTTGATCCCGTAATTCCAATAGGAAGGATTGTCTGAGTTCCACAAATGTGTTGATCCTGTAATTTTGAAAGGAAGGATCGTTAGTAACTCCGTAAAGACCTAAATCCCATAATTCCGAAAGGAAGGATCATTAGTAACTCTGTAAAGACCTAAATCCCGTAATTTCGAAAGGAAGGATCATTGGTAACTCCGTAAAGACCTAAATCCCGTAATTTCGAAAGGAAGGATCATTGGTAACTCCGTAAAGACCTAAATCCCGTAATTCCGAAAGGAAGGATCATGTTGATGTTTTGATGATGTTGATGTTCTGATGATAATGATGTTTTCATGATGATGATGTTTTTATGATGATTATGACGTACTGATCGAAAGATCAGAGTATGATGATGATTATGATGTACTGATCAGAGTATGACGATGATGATGTACTGATCGAAATATCAGAGTATGATGATGATAACATACTGATCAAATGATCAGTGTGTGATGATAATGATGTACTGATCAAAAGATCAGAATATCATGATGATGATGCTGTTTGAGAATCGAAGTATGATTATGGTGCTGATCACGATGTTACTGATCAGGTTGCTATCAAAATAAAAAAATGCTGAAGAAGTTGTTGCTGATAGAAAGATTAAAGTACTGAAGATGTTGCTGATCGAAATGTTGAAGATGTTGTTGCTAATCGAAAGATAAAAGTGCTGAAGATGTTTCTGATCAAAATGTTTAATATGTTGTTGTTGATTGAAAGATCAAAGTGCTGAAGATGTTGCTGATCAAAATTCTGAAGATATTGTTGCTGATAGAAAGGTCAAAACGTTGAAGATGTTGCTGATCGAAAGGTCAAAGTGCTAAAGATGTTGCTGCTGATTGAAAGGTCTAAGTGCTGAAGATTTTGTTGTTCGAAAGGTCAAAGTGTTGAAGATGTTGTTGAAGGTGTTGCTGATCAAAAGTTCAAAGTGTTGAAGATGTTGCTGATCAAAAAAGCAAAACATGTTAATGCTGATCAAAGAGTTGTTGTCGTTGAAAATTGAAGAAGAAGACTATATGATGTTGAAAAGCTTCCAATGATTTATAGATGTGTTACCCTAATGATGTTGATGATTTCCTCTGCTACTATTGTTGTTGTTGTTGTATAATACACTTCTCGTTAAGGGGGAGTGGTGAAATATTGTAAATTCGAAGAATATTCTATATGTATCTTTTGTGGTCCCCAATGGTCCTACCGGGAGAACCACTTGTATTATCTGTGTACCCCGATGCTTCTAATCGGAAGAACTAATAAGAGTCATGAGGTAGTCCCCTCTAATTGTAAAGGTGGGTCCTTATCACCCTAGTGTGGTTACTTGAGCCTACATGTGTAACTCGAGCCTACATGATTAACTCAAGCCTACATGTCGGATGAGTTAATTAAAGTGAACGGATGAATATAAATAGAGGTGTGGTGCTCCTCATTTGAAACACACATTCTCACATTGTGTAGCGCATTAGTGGAGAAGAGAAGTAGCTAGAGAAGGAGGAGGATCAGGCTTTGATATCCTTGCTGGTTTTATCTTCTATCTTTTTGGGGCATCTATATTGAGGAAGCTTTTGCTGGGTTTTTCCCTTTAGGGTTTTCCCAGGATAAATCTTTGTGTTCCTTTTGTATGGTTGTGCTTGTCTATCTTTCAGTGATCCTATTTATATGCTTTTGTTATGAAAATGCAATGAAATACTGATGTCTTAGCTAAGCATATGAAAATTTTAACAGAAACCCTTGGTATAATTAGTGTTTATAAGGACTCTCCTCTTACATGGGATTTAAGCATGAGGTAGTGAATGCAATTGTGATTGGGATAGCCCTTGGTCACTTTTGTGAGTGTAGGAGATATTTCCAGGATCATATTCATATCTCGAGGCTCTTTTGAGTTTCAAGATTTGCTACCCTACCCATATGATCGATCCCGCCTTTGAATTTCTTCCTGAGCATTGGTTATATTGAGGTGACCTTAGTTTCCTTACCTAGGTATCGAGGGGGTATTCGCAGAGGTTATTCTGCAGTTGTCCTGGCCAGGGAGGGGTCAGAAAGAACATTTTATTTAGGAATTGAAGCTAAGGGCCACTATAATTGGTTGCATACCTCTGCTTGTAGTGTATGGTAGTCTCGAGCCTCTCCTAGGTGAGACATACCTACTGCATTTGGGATCTCACTTATCCTCCCCTTGGCTTGATTACATTTTGGCTATAGATTTTCTTAGTAGTTTTCTCTTTGTGCGCTAGTTGTCCTTTGGGATCATGGTTACTTGAGTATATTTATGCTCTCTTGAGTTCAAATCCTTTTATTTTCGTCATGCCTGGTATCCTATCACCCATCCTTGGTCCTAGTACAAACCCTGGTGTCAGAATTGGGGACATCATAGCCCCTTACCATGCTCAGGGATTTGGGAATGGTCATGTTCCATCCTCTACTCAATTTGTGGAGGATTTTTATTCCCTTCGCACGGTATTTACACTAGTGGTCATCCTCATAGGGGTGGTAGTGGATACGTGAATGTTGGGTCTACACCTTACATTCCTTCTTATGTCCCATCGTCCACCACACTGTTTCTTTTGAATGGTGTTGTCATGATCATTCCTCCCTATAACCTATAGTTTGGACTCTTTACTAAATGTTTCTAGTTGTTTTGGACTTATATTGTTGTCATGTAGGGTCCGATTTTTTGTACACTCTCTCTGATGCTTTTACCAGTTCGTGCCCATGATAGGTATTATGTCTAAACTAGCAATAGTTTAGGATTTCACATCCTCCTGCATTTTACATGACTTTATGACCATTTCATTTTAACCTTAGGTAGGAACCCATTCCATGATATCACAGAACCTTCATGCTAATGTTAGAAGTGTTATCATGTGAATGGTAGAGATTTCCTATACATGGGTGCCCTAGTTAGATCTTATTTTTCATTTGGTGCCCATGCTAACATTTCTCCTTTAGGGTGTGGGAGTCCCTTTTTAGTCCCACCATGTGCTTGAGCAAGAGCTTCATACTCTTCTTGAACTTTATGCTAGCTTTTCCCCATATGGACTCCCTTGTATATGTCAAGTTGTGATTGCATTTCATGAGTTTTTCTTTCCTTATTGAGCTTTATGCTGGCTCCCTAACTTTGAGTTATCATCCATATAGCTCGATATTGTCTAATGTCTAGCCAAGAATATCCTTTTTACATATCTTTTGCAGCTTGATCATCCCTTTTACTGGGAGGAGACCTTCCCCTGAGTGTCATTATCCTACACATATATCCTTGCATTGAGCATAGGCATGTTCCATTGCTTGGAACTAGTTTGCTTATTCCCATGATAGTTGTCTCCTCCTAGATTTGTACTATAAATCACTTTTATTATTTTTCAATATTTTCAAAATATCTGAAAAAGTTCAAAAAAATAAAAAAACCAAAAAGTTGAACAAGAAAATATGTTATATTTGGCAGTAGTTGAGTCATGTCACCTTCAAACAGAGTACTGTATATCACATCTGTTGGTTGGGTTATTGGTTTGAATTTAGGTACTGTACTTGTTACTACGATTTTATCTCCACATATTGGTTAAGATTCTAGTCCATATGGAGCATCTGTTGATGTCTCATGTGTCACAGAGATGTCCCAGTTTTCATATCGATTCCATGCTTCCTACCTTCAGTCACCATTTGTCTTTATGTTCTTGTTCAAAGGAAGTTGAAGCCTAATTCAGCCATTCCTTAGTTATCTTGACTTTGCATGTTGCTCATTCCCGGTACTATTACTGGTTGGTGTACATATTGTTCATTGATTTCTTCCAAATTATATAGTGTTGCTGAGTACCTCATTTTGGTTGATGGGGGATGCATTAATTCCCTCCTTCTAGTGGATTCCATTCCATTGACATCAGATCATTTATTTTGGAATAGGAGTCTAGATTCATTGAGTTCCTTGAGACTTACAGTCATCAGTGGTAGGTTATCTCACCATCAATAGTTTTTTGAATACATCAATGTCCCCTGATCGATGGGTTCTTCCAAGTGTTCGACCTCAAAACATCTATTCACACTTGTTAGATTGCACTCTATACCTTGATTTAGATTTTCATTATTGGTGGGTGATATCGCATCTATTAACGGTATACATCAATGACCAGTAATCAGACGATGGACTACTATGTTTGACCTAGACACAAATATTCACATATTAGGACATGTACTCGTAGAGGTTCGTGTAGAAGACCTTCTAGCTTGGTGGCATTCCATATATGTTTCCTCCTTGATCATGCCAGTATTCATGAGATATCAGCTCTCATGATTTGATTCCAGTGTATATCATATATCTTCATCTATTATGGAAATCTTGATCTATTGTATATCTTCATCCACTTTGGAGATTCTGATCTATTGTATATTGTATGTGGCGATGACCACACATGTCACATTTGTATATCATGCATATTCATGACCATTGTACTCTTATGTATCTGGTACTGCTCCATGTATTTGCAGTCACATGCAGAGATTTATCGTTGTATTGTATTGATGGATGGTTGGTTATTCCACCTGGGTCTTCATTACTCCACTTCTAGGATGTATTTTATAATGTATTTCGGCCATCATGGTACCCCTATGACCTCACACATTAGGGGCAATCTATTATAGCTTATTTAACCACACATGGTTCATCACATATTTATGGCCTTCCATGTCACTCTGTAGACTTTATGAACCCCATGGAATTATAGTATCCTTTGATGTTCCAAGTTCATCCCTAAAAAATCCTTGTTTGTTTCTCTACATGACTTTTAAACCTATACTTGCGTGTACATGTGACTTTTGATCTCAAACCCGTGTACATTGGGATGTGTCCATAAAGAAAAATATTTTTGTATTTTTCCTCATTTGAGTCTGAACCAATTGACTCTTGGCCTTTCAAATGCCTTGAGAACACTCATATTTGAATCTCCATTACCCTTTTGGAGTGCTATATAAGGAAACCCTTGGATACATTAAAGAAGAGGAATTAAAGAGAAAAGAAACTATAGTCCACTGTTTCCTCAATTTGCTTATACTTGAGTCTGCATCCCTTTGTCCCTTTGGAGCACTTTGTGTTCTTCCCAAGCTTTCCTTTTTCTTGTGAAATTTCTATCGAGAGATGGAGGATTGAGGTGGTGGAGGCCCATATGGAGGAATCAGTTTCTCTGGTTCGTAGATGTGCTGACAAAGGTTTCCACTCTTGTAATCTCTAATTTTATTAATGGAAATATCTTTTCATGTCTAATTAATGTGCAATTGAATGAATATTGAATCCATGGATATGTTTGATTTATTATACATTGATGAATATATATGCTAGAGTAGGTCTAACACATTATATAGAGCATGCTTGTCATGTTTGCTGTTTTTGAGAGTGAATTGCTAAAGCAAGCATGAATTGAAAAAGATCAATGGGGATCTAATTCAACCATCCAAAAAAAGGTACAATTTAATATCCCTTAGTGTTATATGTTTGGTTTCACTTGCATATTGGAAAAGATTGATTTCTGGTTTCTAGTTGTCTGTTGTGGTACACCTGAAGCCATAGGAAGTTTCTATCTGTAATAGGAAGAATAGTGATGCTCCTGCTATATGTCGATGACTTGTTTCTGATGGGTGAGTATGAACTCATTAAAGATGTATGGAGGAGACTTGCTACAGAGTTCAAGATGAAATACCTAAGGATGGTGCACTACTTCTTAGGCATGGTCTTGTGGAAGAGTGCAGCATGGATAATTTTAGGGGCGAAATTTATCCAATGGGCTATTTTTAGTGGCTTTTCTCCAAAAAAGATTTTCCATTTTGCATTTTTTGAAGCTCTGTTTCACCCAATTTTGATGGGGTAAACATTTTTCACCCTAAAAATCACCAAATTATTATATAAATAATATAAAATCCTTGGAAATTAAAATATTTTTTGAAAAATATCGCCAAACTTTTGATAGTTGGAGTTTTAAGAATTGGTAAGATTCGCCAACATTTATACACTTTTAAATAAGTATGGTTCACTAAAATTATCCCTGGAGTGCAGATGGAATTTTCCTCAATCAAGGAAAGTATACAGTATAGATTCTAAAGATATTCAGAATGTTGGACTGCAAGGTGATAGGCACACCTATGGAATCAAACTTGAATCTTCTATTTTGATGCTTCATCAGAGTCAGTTGATGCCATGATGTATCGTCGTATGATTGGCTCCTTGATGTATATAACAAATAAAATACCCGACATATGCTTCTTTATGAAAACCCTAAGCTATTTCCTGATGGATCCAAGACATGTTCAACTGATAGATGCAAAGCATGTATTGAGGTACCTAAAAGTTATAGTGAATTATGGGATCAAGTATGATGCGAATCAGAAGTTAACTTACATGATTATGTTGATTCTTATTGGGAAGGTAGCGCAACTGATAGGAAGAGCACTTTGGGTTATTGCTTCAGTTTGGGATTTGGCATGATCTTCTGGTTTAGCAGAAAATAATCATGCATTGCGCTAAATACACCTGAGGTAGAGTATGTTGTCGCTTACTTAGCTAGTAGCGACGATGGGTGGTTAAAACAACTATTGTGTGATTTGTTAAATCTCTATTTAGATGTGACTTGTATCTTCCACGACAATCAAAGTTACATGAAAATTTCAGATAACCCTGTGTCCCATGACAAGTCAAAGCACATAGACATCAAATTCCACTATATCAGGGATATGGTGCAGAGAGGAGCAGTGAAGATCCAGTATGTGGAAACAAACGAGAAGATAATTGATGTATTGACCAACCCTCTAGATAGAGTGAAGTTTAAGTACTTCAAATAAACACTTGGTGTGATACATAATGAGACCCCTCGAAAGAGGGAGTGATGAATTCTAGCATAGGTGGAGAGATAGTTGTTTGAGTGAAAAATCATGGCAAAGATAGTAGGTTGTAGATATGTAATTAGTGATGTAGGTTGTCCTTGGATATGTCCTAGAAAATACCATAGGTTATACTTGGATGTAATTAGTCCTAATATGTTTCTATACTAGAAATAACGAGAGACTAGAAGACGATGATGCATGATATCTCACGTGGGAAATGAGATAGGTTGTCTAAGTGAAAAACACCCTAGTGTAGCAGGTTACTCGAACGTAATGAGTCTTTTAGGTTGTCTGAGTGTGAATATGAGTCCTAGCATGATACGCATGTTACTAAGACGTAATCATTCCTAAAGACATGTTATACGAATGTAAATATGAGCCCTGGAGTGGTACGCAAATTTTTCAAATGTAATAAGTCCTTGAGGTTGACTTTGAATGTAAAATCCCTGGAGTAGTGGGTTGCTCAGTCATAATCAGCTATTATGTATGTCTGTGTGTGTGTGTGTGTATGTTCCCATGTTGGAGATGATAATGTCACGAAGCACGTGAAGTGCACCTACTCAGTTCTCCTCTACTGGTAGAACGCAGGTTGAACATGTAGATGAGTAATGCACTGAGTGTGATTTTAGGATATTCTTGAATATTAGATGTTATAGGTTGTATTAATGATGTGAAATATCCTGGCATAGTACTATGGTGTAGAACGTAGGTAATCTGCATTTGTGTTGTGATCCATGTGCTCTGTGTGTTTATTTTGTCTTGTGCAGGACAAAAGAGATGATATGGATATAATGAGATAAAGGTAGGAGAAGCAGATTATTGTCATGGAAATGTAAAGAAGGTCATAGAAAGCTCCTACGTGATGTATTTCTCGCATATGTGATGAATACCTAGATGAGGACTAGGACTACACCCAGCATGAAAGAGGGTTGGCTCTATAGAAAATTATGATGAGAGATAGTACCTTTCGATGATCAATAAGAATATGATGAAGAAGACAGTGATGATCATGGCACTATGACTGTGTGATGATGATCCCACAATGAAGACTTGACCAGATTTGTTGGTGATTGTGCAAGATAGAGAATACCTTTCTAGTTAAGAGGGAGTGTTGATGTACCTGTAACTTCAGAAGATATTTTGATGTATATTATCATTCTATGTTGTTGTACCCTGATTGAGGATGTGTTTACCTCCTTTTGGGATGTCATTATTATGTATATACCTTGAGGTACAACCTCCGTTGTAAGTATGATAAATAGTCCCTACTATAACATCATGTAATTTGTATTTGGATTCTTCCTAGGAGAACTCAGCCTTGTTCGAGTAAGAAGTCATCCCCAGTTATGTAATAGGCCAGTCACTTCATTAGCATAAATAGGGAGGTTGCCTCCCTCATTTCTACACACCTCGCACTCACTCAAATTTGTATGAGAGAGAGAGAGAGGAGTAGAGATAGATAGATGGTGAAGAATTATTATTACTAGGATTGACCATGTTATGACACAGTCTTTGTGACTGTACTATTCTGAGGAAGTTTGCAGGGTTTTTTCCTTTATGGTTTCCCCGGTAAAAATGTTTGTGTCTTGTGTATCTATTATATCTTATGTATATTGTTGTACTTGTTATTCTTTCAGATAAATATCCTAACTAAGATAAAAATATATAATAAAAAATAGCACCTACTATTGACACTAGCATTGACAACATATCCATCCCTTCCCTGTCTTTTGTTGGTCCAAGCCTATTTACTAATGCCCCTTTGATGGACACTTTTTTCTCCCTCTCTCCTCCTCCTTTTATGGTTGACATATAGAATATGTACACAATCACATCCGATAACATTCTGACCACATCACAACCTCAGTTGCAACACCAACCTCATCCGCAACCCTATCTACAGATCCATGCAAACTATTAGGGTTCATTTCTAATACACATGATTCCCTTTCTATTTCCACACTCTGGAATTGTGAGTAAACCATTCATGGCTATTCTCAACCTTATGAGATTCACTTTGGGAATTCCAGTATGGTACTTTGATACACCCACCACCACACAAACACCACAAATTGTGAGCCACCAGTCCAACCTATTAAGACGGTGTCACACCCACCTCCTGGCACACAAACAAATACTTCTGCATCTACTCCTACCCCCACTCCTCCAACAAGGACTAGGGGAATTACACCAAAACCCTTGAAAAAACCACTTCCACCTCCTACTTGTGCTTTATACAATTTCCTAGGACATGTGACGCAAAATTGTCATGATTTTCCATTCCTTTGCACCCACATGCGTAGAGTATTCAAGACTAACAATTATCCTGTTGTCAATGTACCAACCATGCCTACGATTAAGAAAAAATATCTACTAATAAACCACTCATGTGTAGTTTGTGTCGTATATGGTCCATATTCCCATCATTGCCCAAAAATTCCCAAGTGGGCCATCTCTCCTCATGATACTTTGCAATAACTTCTGTGAGTTTGAAATCACTATCCTTGAGGAAATTGACCCTCCAAACTCTTCCTTGGACACCAAAAACACCATTTATATGATCTCTACTGCTAGTCCTCCTTCCCCCTCCTCAACCGTGGAAAATCCCTTCGATCTGTCTAGGCACTACTTTCACAATCATGAAGAGATCCTTGAATCTCTTTAAACTCCTAAATATCCTTAGAATGATCTACACCATCATTGCTTTTCCATCCCCTATTAACATTCCTCATCGTCTGACCAATTCTCTGTTGAATCAAAAGAATCCATTCATGGAAGTGTTGATTGCTTCAAAAACCCAATCCTGACACCTAAAGAATTTGAAAAAGGTAACATAGCCAATATATCACCAACCATTAAAGTTGATATCTCAATGAAAATTAGGATAGTTGAGGATATTACACTAGGTTCTTCATGTGCCCTTGAGAAAGTCACCACCTACAAAACACGTTTTTAGGAATTTGGTGATATTTTTGCTTAGCCCTATACCGAGATGCCTAAAATTAATCCATATATCATTGAACATCGTATCGACACATGTCCTGATGTTTCCCCCATTCCCTAAAATAAACGACCCACTCATCCATCAAAGGCCCCTACCATTAAAGTTGAGATAAAAAAAACTGCACAAAGTCGGGTTTATATACCCCATCGCATATACTACTTGGGTTTCCAATCATGTTCATGTTAATAAAAAAAGGAACCATTTGTTTCTATACTGACTTCCATGATTTGAATTTATATTTTCCCAAAGAGAACTTCCCCACTCTATTTATTGACCCAATCATATATGCATGTGATGGCCATGAAGTCTTTTCCTTCATGGACAATTTTTCTAGTTATAACCAAATCCAGCTCTACAAAGAAGATCAATACAAAACCACTTTTACTACCCCTTGGGGAAATTTTGCATATAATTTCATGTTGTTTGGAGGTAAAAATGCTGGAGCCACTATTCAGTGAGCCATGACCTTTTTCTTCCATGACCTCATTCACATTATCCCGGTCTATTTAGATGACCTTAGGGATGAATCTTGAAAGCGTTCTCAACACTTAGACAACTTATGACAATTTCTTGCAATGTTGCAAATATAATGTCTTCCTGAACCCCCTCAAGTGTGTGTTATGTGTCCCATCTGGTCGCTTATTAGGATTCATAGTGTCCCATAAAGGGATTATTGTTTATCCTTTCAAGGTTCAATCCATTATGAATCTTCAGGCCCTCCACATACTTTGTGCCAATTGAAGAGCCTTCAAGGAACATTGCATTTCCTTCACCGTTTTATTTTATATTATGCAACAAAAGTCCATTTATTCATTCTCTTGGACCATACCAATATTCCTTTTTTATGGGATGAGCAAGTGTAAGCCTCTTTTGACTCACTAAAACAAGCTTTGACATTCGCTCCATTGTTGTCTCCTTTCGAATTCACCAATGAGTTTATCCTCAATGTATTGGAATCTGAAAATTACATCGCTGGAGTCTTAGTCCAAGAGGATGATGATTTTCAAGAGCACGTGATCTATTATGTGACTCAAATCTTTATGTACCACCTTTATGTTACTCCCATGAAGAGAAAATGGCCCTATCCATCGTCTTTTCGGTGCAGAATCTACGTCATTACATTCTCATAAACCAAACTTGAGTTGTGGTTGATTCCAACCCCATGTGTTATCTCTTGAGTCGTTTCCTTGTCTAAGGTATTTCCACCAAGTGGATTGTCGATATCCAAGAGTATGACTTGGATTTTTTCACACCTAGAAACAAAAAATATTTGGCATTAGCTTCCTTAATGGTATACTTCCCATCATCATCTACCTCGCCTAATATAAAAATAAATCTCCTTGATGAATTATTATTCATCATATCTATAGAGGACCCATGGTATGTGTTGTTCAGGACATTTCACCCTTACAACCTAGGGTTTGGGGTTACCAACTTACAACTAACTTGCAAAAAATCATCTTTTACAAAGAATGGAAAGAGAATAGGAAGAAATTCTTGACTTACCCGATTAACGACGGTTGATCCAAGCTTGATCTTCTCCCACTCCAATCCTCTCCAAATCTTCTAGGGATGCTTCTCTTCACCTACAAAGAGCCAATTCTTCAAGCAATATCTCATACATATAGAAATAAAAGGTTATATGAAAAGCATAATAATAAAATCATTGAAAATATTCATTAAACCAATATACATGAGATAAACAATACAAGATTTGAAGAAGAATTCTCTTTATTAACAAAAGGTGAATAGGTAAGAATACAACCCAGCTTCTGACACAAGGACTTCTCTACAACCAAGGACTTTGAGTTCTACTGCTCCAAGACTCTAAAGATATACTGTCAGCATAACTTTTCTCACCAAAAATTCCTTGATTAGCCCTACCCCAAGGCCTCTATTTATACTTTGGGAAATAGAGTAGTTTCAAAGGTTGGGATGGCTGAGACAGCTGGGATAGTTATGGATTAGGGACCAACTAATCTCATATAATCTTGATTTATATTTTTTAATGTCGAATTAAGGTATACGCGGGTATTAATACAAGCAACTTGCATATGAAATGCGTGTTACTCGAAGGGAACTCATGCATGCAAGGTATACACGGGTTGCAATGCACATAGTCATGTATGGTACGTGAGTTGCAATACACATAGTCGCATATGCATACCAAAACTCATAATAAAAATATATAAATCTGGTCTGAAGATAACGCATCAAAGGACATGCCCATCTATAGTGTTTTGGCCACTTTAATCCAAATTTTCCTTTTGTGTACCAACATGATGAATGTCAACACTCGGACAGATAAGTTCCATTTTGGCTAATAACAGATGCACCCTAATGTGTGAGTTCAGAGGGAAGGGATTTACAATCTTAGTCTTGGAGAACTCAGAAGTCCAAGGAAGGAAAGAAGGTACATGAAACAAATACATATCAATGTCATATACAAAATCATATCTGAGGATACCATGTTCAATATACTGGAACACAACAAACTCTTGCGCCACTCAAGTTATAGATATAAACCCAAGGTCTTTGTCAAAATCCAAAGGAACCAGTACAATTTAGGCCGTGTGAATAGATGTGTTGAATTTGAACATGGAAAGGATTCAACAGATTGTCAATCAATAGGTGAAACTGACAATTGAAGCAAAGGAGTTCACCAATGATGAAAGTGAATCCTAAGGTACCATCGTCAAAACTCTAGGTCTTCATCTTTAGGAAGTGCTGATGAGAAACCATGCTATGATGAGGAAGGAAATAGATCCTCCAATGGATCACAAGAGTGACTAGGAACTAGATAAGAGAAGGAAGACACAAGTAATAGTAAAATAGGATAATGATGGAATCAGGATAATAAGTAGAAATAGGGATAAATCCTTGAATAGTGAGCACGACAAAGAGATGACCCAAGGAAGATTTTAACTTTGCAGATAGGACAACTGGACTTATCTGTCATGTAGGAGACATGATGCGATTCTCCATCTATAAAGGACAAGTGGAGGAATAAGACAACTCGAAGTGATAGCTGAAACTGAAAGTGTACACTGATACATGAGTATCAAAAAGTTCAAAGAGTGCTATGTTCAAGGAGGACATGCTGCCATTATTTGTAACCCAAAAAGAAAACATATTCCTTATATTTCTTGTTAAATTTTAACGAGTCCGAGAAAGCCAACACAGATCTCTCTTCATTTTTGACAAGCTTGAAGAGGGAAGATAATAATGCTTGATGAAGTCACTGATTCGTCGATTTTATGATCCCGAACTAGTACATGCTCATTGGTGTTTTCATGTTTAGAGAGTTTGAAAACTCCAAAGAAGACTCCAGGGGGTTCCTTTTTCATCCAATTTAGTCTCCTAAGGCCAAAAAATTATAAAACATACCACAAAAGAACTCTCTTAACTTCCAAAGAAGAAAAGGCTGACCTTTCTCATACTTAGTCAGGGAGGTCCAAAAAAAGTTAAATTACCACCTACCCAATGCTCCTTAAAGAGCAGCATATAGCTTGACTTTTACGAGTGTGAAGGAAAGCAAGATCACTCGGAAATATCCACTTGATTACGAGGAATGGGGCTTACAATAATAAACTTGATGCTTTGTTATTTAATGTTTAACGAGCATGACAAAGACATAAAGTACACTTGAAATATTTTTCATGTTTAGGTATAGAGCACGAAAAAGAGAAAACTAAGCTCATACTGGGCGCTCCTTTTTTGTAAGTTTAGTCCCTCAGGTTCGAAAAAGTGATAAATCTATACTTGAGAATACTCTTCTCAATTCTATAGAAAGAGAGAGTGATATTTTCTCATATTATTCCACATGGTCTGAGAAAGTGATAACCTACCACCAATGTGGATTCCCATTCACATATTCTTAACGATCCTGAATGGACAAATTTACTTAGCAGTCAAGTCTATTTTTAGGAGTTAGAATTGGGCCTAAAGAAACTACATAAGGGTGGGGATCCTTATAAAATGGGATAGCTTGTAAAAAGAGGCCAAAATGAGGCTCAATTTGGCGTGAAAAGTAGCTAAAAATCCTCCCCTAACCTACAACAAATGTGGCATGAGTACCAAACAACAAAAAATGTGTTCTAAACTAGGGTACTCATGGAAAGAAATACCTATCCATGGAAGAACAATGGTATAGACAAGGTAATATTGGTTAAACACCATAGTTTGTGGTTAAAGTAGTGATCCTAGGGTTAAGTCAGTTTAGGTATAAATGTAAAAATGCATATAAATAACCAAAATCCTAACCTATATGAGTGAATAACCACTTTTAAGTAACCTTGGACCTATTGCATTAGGAAAACATGAGATGGTATTAGTTTATTATTAAATAGAAATTAAAACTATAGGTTAAAAAACCCACATTTTGATATTATTTCTATAAATAGTTCAAAAATAGAAATCAAAATCACCATTTCATATTTTTACCGAATATAGGAAATTTTTACATTTGACTTCAATCACTCGGTGTGGACAAACCAGTGGATGAATTTCAAATCCTTAAGGGCTAGGTAATTCAACTCTTCATTCTCTTTCATTTCATCCAATCAAATTTTTAATTTTATGAAAAATTTTAATGTTTTAAGCCAATTTTAGGAAGGTCATGCCGTATACGCAGGTATGCAACCTACATAGTTGCATACACACATTTTATACACGACTTTCCCAAAGGAAAACCATGTATGATACGCGACATGTCCAAAGGATAGTCGCATATACTGCGCGACATAGGAAAAACATAATTATGGCCAAAATCAAAGTTTTTAAATGATTTTTGATGTTTGAAAATGGACTTATGAACAAGATAAAACATGGTGTTGGAGTGGAGGGAGAGGGAACATGAAACCATTGACCAAGATGCACTTTGTAGTACCCCCATGGTGCATGCATTATGACAAAGTTGGTTGCTAAAGTTATTTTGTACTTCACCTATGTGATCCAATGTCCATTTGCTAGAGTTAAGGGAGTAGCAGGTATACTTGTTCTAGGGGTACCAACCAAGGGAGGTGGCACCCCTTCAGCTAGAATAGCTGAAATGGGGGTATAAGAACTTTCTCCTACACTAGACATTAGTCTGCTCACAAGAACACCAATCAAAGGTGAAATGAAAGGATGAACCTGGATGATCACTTGATTGTTTAGGTCAGTAAGAGGTGAATTAAAATTTCTTGCAAACTCTTCAGCTTGCAAGTCTTCTATCTCTACTGTGGTTTTATCAACTTGGTTTGTCTCGAGTTCTGGTTCACCTAGAACTTCACTAATTCCTACCGATTTGAAAGAACCGTCTGTGTCTAATCTCTGCCTTTAAGGGGGTGATGAAGAATCCATTGTAGTAAATGGAGGAAGGTTTTGCAACCTTCTTGACCTTCTAAGAGGTTGTTCCTCCATGATTGAAAATTTGACTCTTCACACCCTAAGGTTGGCTAAACACAGAAAAACCACAGAGAAATCACTACAAAATTTCCTAAAGCAACAACAAACACAAGGGGTATAAGATATGCTTTCCAGAAGAAAGCTGAGAGATAGTTACTTGGTGTCCTTAAATATGTTCTTAGGCACAAGCAGAGGAATCACCCACTTCCCTCCCACACTTTCTTCAAGGGTTACCTTCCAACGTCATCCAAGGTCAACCAGAAATAGCCTACCAGTGTAACTTTGTATAAACCCTAAATCTCAAAAGAGACTAAAGGATACCGCAGCTATACTGACAGTCTGGGGGGACAGACGCAATCCTGGTTCATATGCATGGGAAGGGTAGAAAATCCTAAAACCCTGTCGAAGACAAAATCCCCAGATGCGTAAAAACCTTGGTCTACACTTTGACAAGGAATCACAGGGTTATCTCCTCAGTCCAAGCCTCCACATGACCTCGTTCTTAACTAACGTTTGAGAGGAGCTTCCCAGATACAATCAACATAGAAGACAATTTACTTAATGATTGGTCAACTATGTCTGAATTTAAACACTTGTGGAGAGTTAAACCCCTATTCCACAAGTCTAGCCTAAGCTAGTTTTGTATATGAGCCTATAAAATAAAATTTACTAATAATTTTTAAATTATATCGTTCATTTTAAGGGTTGTTCTTAGTCAGAAGGTAAATGGCATGAAATACTGTGATGTTATAGACTCAATAAGAAAAAGTAAAATAATGTATAAAGCAATTTGCAACTACCTAAACCAAATTTATTTTCTTTTTTGTAAATGGAAGCTAATGAAATTGAAACTAAGTGCTAGAAAACTAAGTCTTATTTTTATAATTTTTGAAATTTTATTTGGAAAAATACTGAAAGGAAAAAGACTAAGTGCAACTAAATTCCAAAGTATAAGATGTTCTTCTTCACTTTTTCAAAATTCTTCAAAAACCACAATGCAACTAAATGCAATTTTTTTGAGCAAGTTTGAATAATTAGAGCATATAATAAGTAAAATGAAGTATAAGGGACCTAAAATAACCTGCTTCAACTAAACAAGAATAAGACTCAGAAAAAAACCAACTTGGAGAGACTATTAAACCAAAAAATTCCACTAGACTCACAAAGGAACAAATGCAATCTTGACACTACAAAAAGAAGTACAAAATATAAAGTATCCAAAGCCCTGATCACTGACCTAGACACAAAGCACTGAACTCATCAACCAAGAAGGAAGACTAAATTCAAATTACGAGATGAAAGGAAATTCAAATAAAGAAAGATCAAAGGCTTGAAAAACAAGCAAAAGGTGTGACACAAGACTTTTAGACTCACAGAGTCATGCCAGAACCAAAAGACTCCCAAGCAAGCAAAAATCAAATAGAACAGAGACAAGCAAACCCTACTAAAAAATTATGTTGCTACAGGATATACATGACTTTGTATGAAGACAACCCGCGTACCATACGTGATTGTCTTATAGAGCAACCCACATATACAAGTTGTTATACACGGCTTTGTATAACAACAACCCGCGTATACAACAAAAAAATTTCAAAAAGGAAAAAAAAGTGAATGCTTCTAGGAACACTACACTATCACTTAAAAGCAAGATAATAAAAACCACACTCAGAATCAGAAACAGAGAAAATATTGGTAAAGATTCTACAGGATAAACCCATAGTAAGTTGGGATCCCCAGTGGAGCCGCCAGTTCTATTGTTCAGGACATTTCACCCTTGTAACCTGGGGTCTGGGGTTACCAACTTACTACTAACCTACAGACAATCAACTTTTACAAAGAATGGAAAGAGAATAGGAATAAAGTATTGACTTACCCAATTAATGATGGTTGATCCAAGCTTGATCTTCTCCCACTCCAATCCTCTCCAAAGCTTCTAGGGATGCTTCTCTTCACTTGCAAAGAGCCAATTCTTCAAGAAATATCTCATATTTATATAAATAAAAGGTTATATGAAAAGCATAATAATAACATCATTGAACATATTCATTAAACCAATATACATGAGATAAACAATATAATATTGGAAGAAGAATTCTCTTTATTAACATAAGGTGAATAGGTAAGAATACAACCAAATTCTAACACAAGGACTCCTCTGCAACAAAGGAATCTGAAGATATTCCACCAGCATAAGTTTGCTCTCCAAAAATTCCTTGATTAGCCCCTCCCCAAGGCCTCTATTTATACTTTGGGAAATAGAGTAGTTTCTAAGGTTGGGATGGTTGAGACAGTTGGGATAGTTATGGATTGGGGCCCAACTAATATTATATAATCTCGATTCATATTTTTTAATGTTGAACTAAGTTATAAGTGGGTATTAATATAAGCAACTCGCATATGACACACGTGTTTCTCAAAGGGAACTGGCGTATGCAAGGTATACGCGGGTTGCAATGCACATAGTCATGTATGCATACCAAAAATCAGAATAAAAATATATAAAGCTGGTATGAAGATAATGCATAAAAGTACATGCACATCTATATTGTTTTGGCCACTTCAATCCACATTGTCCTTTTGTGTATAGACATGATGAATGCCAGCACTCGGATGGAGAAGTGCCATTTTGGCTGATAAGGCATCCTCCTTTACTTGCGTACAGAGAAATTTGGTCTCTATTTAATCCATGAAGATCGCCATCGTATTCGGAACCAATATACTCAATATATCCTTATCGGTGATGTATTGTACCACCATAGTGTAGAAACAATACTACGTTGTTTCCTAACCCATGATGAAGACAAAAATGTTATAAAGTCATAGTGCATCCTATAGTGGCCACCTCTTCGGTTTGTCTAGCACTCAAAATATTCTTCATGCCGGTTATTTTTGGCCCACCATTTTTGTCTATTTTCATTCATGCAATTAAATAATACTACAATTTCCAACTCTTTTCCCCAAAGGTAAGGACACCTCCTGCATCGCTACATCATGTCGCCACAGTCGATCCCTTCTATAATTGGGAAATCCAGTTCATGACCTTGTTGGATGAATTTTTTGACCCTAGGCCAACGAGGAGAGAAATACCATTCAAGTTGCTTAATACAACCCCCAGAATGTTTGGATTAGCTAACTCTCATGGGTTCGAGGTCCTTCTACCTTATTTTATTGCTATCAAAAGAGAGTCTCTTGATCTATCTTGTTTTATATTTTCTAATATTCAAGAAAACCAAAATGACTTACGCTACTTACTAAATTAAATAAACTAACTAAGTTAATAACCTTCCTAATAAAAATGAAAATTAATAACTGCAAATTCTAATTAATCTAAAATCTATTCTTACTATCTTATCTTGGCCATGAGCTATTTAATGACTAATTTCATTTAGAATTCTATTAAAATATAAATAACATAAAGTATGAAAATATCGAGAATAATCATCAAAGTTAAATCATAACCTTAGTTTCAAATATTACATCTACATATTAAGGAACAACAAAATCAACTACTACTAATCCATAAAATGTTTATGTCAACAATTAAGCATCTGAAATTTAAAATAAATGATTCTTAATAGAAAATCTATGACAAACTGTTACACTGAAATCTTTTCATCTTGATCCATGTATCAACCTTGTTCCTAATCCCTAAAGTTTCCCTAGATAAAGTTGATTTAGTTTGAATTTTTCCTTGGATCTTTTTAATCGTCTAGGAGGGTTGGCACTCTTTCTCCAAAGGAAAGGTGTGCCAACCCTTTGCTGGAACTCTTTCCCCTCATGCAAGGTGCACCAACCCCTCTCTGGAACTCTATATCCTACTATAAGGTGCATCAAGTGTGTTTAGAGGGAAAAAATATAAGCTTCGAGGGCCTTCTTGAAGGTGGATGAGGTGGAGGATCATCCCTAGCTTCTAGGTGAGGTGGCATTTGGTTCCCTAACCTAATTGGAGGATACCTTAGACCTATCCTCTTAACATTCAACCTACTCTATCCCTTTATCCTTATAAATTGAACCCTCTCTCCATTATCAACGGAGGAAGGACTATGGTACTCTTATGCTGGTTGAATTTCTAGGTGATCCCTATCATCCTTTCGTAGGAAAAATCTCATCTTTTGGGAGGATTATTATCAATCTTGGGAGGCTTGGCTTGGATTGTTGGATGGAAGTTCATAGCATTAAGGCTAGGTTGTGACATTCTTTCTCTATGTAATTATATGTATTTCCCTTAATTATAGTAATACAAATATCTTTCGATAAATGTTATTGTGTTGATAATGTTTAGAGATTTATTCCATAACTGTTAGCTTATATAATCCTATATCTATGTATTCTTTCATCTTTTGTTTTTTCTATCTCTTGGATGAGGCTTTGCAGCTGAAGATCCAAAGACCTAGAGCTTGGAGAAACAAGGAGGAGAAAACTCATAGATATGAGGTAAGGTACACATCTCTTCACCATGCATTTTATTCGATCTAGGAAAGTAGGTTCTATTCTGTACTTGATTTTTTCTAAATCTATTTGGACTAGGAAGATCTAGTTTGATTCCACTTGAGTAGATTTATCCGCTAACAAATTTGGCAAATTTGTTGGGAAATAACGTAGATCGAATTTCTTTTGTCTTTGATTTCATGTCTCTTAATAAATCCTTTTTCTAGCCTCTAGAGACCCTCCCTCCTTTATATTTTGTCATTGAATATTTTGTTGGACCTCCTTGCCATATTTTTGGGTTTAGTCCTAGACCTCTAGCCCTTCTCCCTTAGGAAATATAGCCTCTTTGGATCTCTAGCTCACCTAGGTAGTGTATACAGAGCGCCATTGTAGTGATGGAACCCTTTCCCTTGAGACTAAGTGCACCACCAACACTATTTCCCTATGTACTAAGTGCATTAGCCCCTCTCTAACACTCTCCTGTAGTGTAGGAATGTGCACCATACCTTCGAAACTCAGATATCAGCTCAATTTTCCTTCATTTTCATATTTTGGTTTGATCGATTGTGCTTTGTAAGCTTCATATGATAGTCATAGATCCCCTAAATCCATAATTTCCTCTGTTTGGAGTGGATTTTGTTGAGTTTGGGATGATTTACTAGTCAATTGTGTGACTTGGTTGTAAGGGGGAAATTTCAATCCCCTACGTATTGGCTCATTATTTCCATCTGTAATCACATTACCAGATCTTTTTCATATAAGTTCATATCATTAGATATGATCTCCAAACCCTTTCTCCACCCTCAATCATTGAGTTTTGGTTTCATTTTGGTATATTTGGAGAAATTCTTGAGTGCTTTGGAGTTGTTTGGATTCTTGTCATATTCCTTTTGATTTTCGAATGACGGGAGTGTTTCATATGTTCTCCCTTTATTTGTTTGTATATTTGAAAAGAGATTAGTTATCAAGTTTCATTTTGATACATGAATTTGAAAATCAAATTTATTCTTTACTTTGTTTTATGCATCGTTAATATTTGTCGCATCTTTTATTTCATTGCGCTTTTTTTACCATTATTGCAAAAAGTTAGAATTATTGCACTCTAGGAAGGAATTCTTCTTTTCTTTGCTTTTCATGTTCATGTTGGTTTGAAAACAAAGGTATTTCCCTCCCTTAGGTAGCTTTCATTGAAAGAGAAATGTGCATAGAAATGTAGCTAGGGTTTTCATTTTTTTACATTTCATGTTTACACCTCATGGATCCACTTAACCGCATCAGATAAAATTAACGCTAGATTAGGATTAAAATCATTTAGTAACTGTGTGTAAGTTAGAGACGTGTTTCGTCGTCGTCAAGCATGGCATATGTCATTTATTTCCTGCACCACATCTTGAGGGCTTGTATTTCTTCCATGTATCAATTGGTATATCGAATGTCTTTTCATGTACCTTTGGGTATATAGAAAATTACTTCACATACTCAATAGTATATCGTAAGGCTCCTGTCGAACGATTGTGTATTAAAAAACACCACTATGGAGTTTAGCTCCTTGTCGTAATCACTCAGATCACTAAGTTACCAATAACACACATAAAGAATCATATAATCATAATAGAGACACAAGACAAGGATAGTAGGTTGAATAACAACTTTATATTAGACAATAACACATGTGGGTTCATACATACATCAAACCGAATCGAGTTCTTATCTAGCTCAACAGCCTATATATATGATTACAAAAAAGTTACAAATAACTACTCGTCGGTTCATTCAACCGACACGACCTGTGAGGCATGTTAGCAGCCTCTATGTTAAACAATTGGGGAAAGATATGATCAACAAATGACAAGGGAATATATTAAAAATGGGTAAAAGGTTAGTATTCTTGAGTTTTTATCAATTTGCTCACTTTGAATATTTTACTACACAATCAAAGGGTGTAGATTTCTGATCGTGCAGATCTATGGTTACAAAATGATCTGTTGGGAAAAGTTGCACGAGAAAGAAGTTTTGATGGAGAGCAGAATGGGTTAATAAGATAACAAGATCGATGGCCAAGAGATAGAGAAAATTAAATCTATGGTCATAAATTAATCCATGATGTGAAGATCCAAGTTTGAATGAGGAGAAAGGTCGGTGGATTGCGTAGAGTAGATTTTATCCAACAAAACAAATGAGGGATGTAATCTTATCAACGGTTATAGTCTAATCTGGGGCTCGAACTTGTAAGAAAATTAAAATGGATGAGTGGTAGCAGAATTCAAACCGTTTTCCACGTGGTGTTTTTTAGTGAGTTCCACTGAGGAAAGTGGTAAAGGAGAAACAACTTGTTGGAGGTCCCATAATCATTGTTCGTTGTATAAAAAGTGAGTTGACCGAGGTAAAGTTATTTTTTTTTGCACGTTGCCAATAAAAAGAAGAAGGCATAGTGCACCATCATTTTCTGAAAGTCAAATCTTACATATCTGACAGTTACCAGGTAAGCCTTAAAACTCTGAGATTCTTTTTGAAGACTTATTGCCTTTTTTTTATTATGGAGAAGGATCAGAGTTCAAGGATATTATGCAAGGTTCTGGATGAAAGAGAAGTGCTTATTTATAGAGAAAGGAATGTGTTTGACCCTATTCTATTAGTATGCAGTGCATCGGTCTCAAAAGAATGTTTATGGCAGTATAATTCACAGGGAAATGATATCGTAAATGTCTGCAATTCCTTCCTGTATTACTTTATTGTCGAACAAATCTTACCTTTCTCGGAATTCGTCGAGTGGTGTGCAAATAGTTATTTGTCTTCTGAAAGGGTTATTATGAGTCGTACAACTTCAAAAATCCTCTGTAGAATTGACACGAAATATTTCTGTGAGATGTTAATCCTACCTGATAATTTTCCTATAAATTCTGAGTCCTTCATTGAACAAGTCCTGATTGAGTTGTACGAAAAGTGCGAAACTGAAGTTAGATGTCAGTTCTTGTCTAGTATCTTAAAAGTTGGTCAGTCATTAGAAGGTTTATTTTTTCCATACAATGTTAGTATTTTCAAAGATGAAGTCAAATTGGTCATGTCAATGATTAGTCAATTTTTGGGTCCAGATGATGATAAGCATGTCAGTGAAGTCATTTTGGGTTTTTTTCTAAGTATAGGTTTGACTCACAATGAATCCAATTTAGTTGCTTGTTTCAATCTTGATGAGTTTTTAGCTGAAGTAATCCATACCCAGTTAGTTGATTTTCCTAAAGTTAGGTTTTTTAGATACTAGTCATATTTGTTGAAAACATTAGTGTGTTCAAATGTGCCAGATTTACAGTTCTTATCTACCATGTTTTCCCCAAACCTTCCAAAACATATCAACATGTTCGAGTTTTTGAATACGATTATGGCTGAAATATATAAAATTATTTCCGATGATGTGTTTCCTAGGGTATTGGAAGACATGAGAATCATGTTACAATCTTCTTCAAAAGACAGAACATGAGATTGGTTTTTGCAGAAAGAATTTACTGTTATAAGAGTGTATGGATTCACTGGAGAATAATACAGGTTACCATCCTTTTTAACGTCAAGAGTATTTACATTAGAGTTCATGAGACAAAGGTTGTGTGCAGAAGAGGAACACTTTGGTGTGTTTAAAAAATATTCTGACGTAAAATTCCCTCTCAAGGTGGGTCCTTTCATTTTTAAGAACAAAAGTGCATTGTTGGTGATTAATAAATTATTGGAAGTTATGGAATTTCAAAAAGAGGAAAAAATGAATTATGACCCACACCAGATTATTTCTTAGAGAAGGAAACTGAACAAAAACAAGACATTTGATCATCAAATTGTTGAGGGATTAGATAAAATGGAAAATCTATCTAATTTTGGAGAAAATGCAGAAGTTATGAAAGAAGGGATGATAGAAGATAAGAGGGACAAATTGGCTTTAGTAGTTCAAATGTCTGCTAATTCTGGTGTTATGAATAAAATGACTCTTTCTGAAGCAGATGGCATGGACATAGATGAAGATATTTCCAATAAAAAAATAAAAATGCATCCTCATAATAATGTAACCATTTCAGAAGAAATATTTTCAGAAGATTTAAAGAAAATGGTTTTGTTTCAGAAAAAGTCTGTGCAAATGCAGCAATATTCTTTTCGAGATGAAGGTTAAAAAGAATCTAGTTCTCGCTACTAATCTAGGACAGAGCTGATGTCGAGTTATGCTAATAAAGAAATGCAATCATTGGAGGAAACTAAGAATCTGCTTCCGTGAGTTAAGAAATTAATCAATAAAAAAACTTCATTGATTTGTACTCGAGATACAAAGAGAAATACCCTAAAATTGCTGTGGTAAGTGATAAGAAGGTGTCTGAGATGGAGGTGAAGTTGGATAAAATTAGTGTTCGTGATAAAATACAGCTCCACAAACAAACCGGAGATGTCATTTATTCTGATTTGTTACATGAAACTGTGAAAGTTACTAGATTGCAATCTCTTGTACAAAAAATGGAAATTCAATTAAAACATGAGAAAGTTGAAAATAAAGCCAATTCGATTCAAATAAAGAAGCTACAAGGAGATATCATTAGCTTAGGGACTGAACCAAATAATGTGCAAGTGACGAAGAAGCTTCTGGAAGAAAAATATAACACCATTCAAATGTTGAAAAAGAAGCTCAAGGTCCCTAAAACTGAACATGTTCAATCTTCAAAATTGTTTGCATTACAGGAAGAAAAGGAGAAAGTCTACTAGGAAATGATGGATTTTAAAGGAAAATTATTGAAGATGCATGAGGAGAAAGACAAGTGGGAAACAGAAAAAGATGAGTTGATAGCTCAGATTGCAAGGTTAAATAAAGATCAAAATGATGAAAAAGAGGTTATGGAGGAATCGATGAATCAACCTTTCGTTGATACAAATGAACCCCTTGTTAATGTTGAAAAACCATTCAATGAATTTTCTGCAGATGCTTTACTAGTTCCCATGTCTTAGGTAAGTTTGAAAGATGTCTAAATTAAAGGGTTAAAGGATGAGAATGAAAGGATCAAGTCAGAATTGACTAAAAGTATTGAAGAGAAGAATTAAGCTTGGAATGAGAAGAGCCAATTACAGAAAAAAATTTAATGAATTAAAAGAGAGAAAGACAGGGAAAGCTCCTTTACAGGGAGCTAAACATTTGATCTAGGATACTTTGTCTGTAGAAATCACTAAATTCAGACATTATTTAAATTTTATCGATGATGAAAGTGCATTGGTAAATATGGCTGCTCAGAGATTAAAACTAGCAAATCAAACCATGGCAAAGAAATCTCTGAATACTGCTCATAATGCTGTGATTTTTTTGAATTCTTTGACATATCAAAATATGCAGGACATTGGGATCAAAGACAGGGTAGCTATTGTGTTATGGGTGAAGAATTTTATCAATAAACATCAACTTATGAAAGTTGTGCAAGATAAAGCAAATCAATTGTCTTCTCAAATCAAGGATTTTAGGGCAGATTTTAAAAATTTATTTAATGATGGTCTCCCTTGTTTTTGGGATGACGAAGGACAATTGTTTTCTCAGGAACAGTATCATAGATTATCGGTACAAAATCACATGGATCATTCTAAAATTGAAGATTTATTCAAACGATTAACAGGAAAGGTCATTGTTGAAAAGTTGACAGAAGACTTTGAAATATTGGATAGGTTTTTAATTATTAAAAAAGGATTACCAGCTGTGTCTTATGAATCTTATGTGGATTTGGAGTTGTCAATAAGACAAATGACAGGGTACGACACTCCAAATGTAGAACAAGGGAAAATCATGGAGAAATTTGGGAAAACCAAATATATATTACATTCATAAAGATAGATTTTGCAGTCTTGTGAAGCTGTTTGTTCATGGTGCCTTGTAGTTATGGATTTTGCTATAATCAAGCAGTCTTTTATTTCAAACAAAGCATGTAATTATTATTCCTAGTTATTAGGGAAATGGTTACAAGAACTTATGATTAATAGTTAGTTGGTTTTTGACATTCTTGGAAGAAACTATTTTGTATAGATTTGAATTTTATTGAGGTATCAGGGGTTAGAACCCGTAAGATTGGACTGATGTTTTGTGAGAACCTTTTTTGAATAAAATTACAAAACCGAATGCTAGTTTATCTTCAAAGATTCATGTATTGTTTATGTTACAGTATGTGCCTTCTTTCCCTATGAAATGTTTTCTAAGTGTTTACCTTCAATTCTGTTTTCTTTCATGTCTGAATGAAATGTATAATAGTTTAAGCATTAATACATGTTATGCTCTGGCTATAGTTTCAGCTATCCATGAATATTTATTCTAAAGTTGATATGGAATTCATCTTGTGATTCTCTATATTAATGGATTGTTTGTGTTTCTTTCCTATCACCTAAAAATTAATGAATGACTGTAGCTAAATAATTATCTTGCCTTTGTTGAGATTCTGAGTAGGAAGCTTTGTATTATCTTCATTTGTTTTGACCCCATAGCCCAATTCTTATATGTTTTGTTTCAACCATCTACGTAACTTGAAACTGTTGATTCATATATATGGCCTTGTTAAAAATGTATATGAGAGATCCCTCTCTGGAAAGAAAAGCCAGTTTCTTTCTAAAAGTGGTTTTTGCTGTTACCTTGAGATTTCCTTTCACAACCTTAGGTATAATTTGAGTGATAAAAAATTGGCATCGTTGCCAGGGATGAAGGTGCAAATAAGCCCTGGGAGGAATGAAAAAGATTATAACGGATCAAGAAAAATATTTCTATGGGAAAACATATTTTTTTGTGAGTGAATAAGGTTGTACTTTTTCCCTGGCGATTCCAATTTAAATTATTTCTAGATTTCAAAAGACATCATGGCTTCAAAAATACATACATGAGGTAATTCTAATATTGAAGTTTTACGAAGTTTGGAAGATCTAGAAAAAATATTTAGAAAAAGAGACCAAAAAATAGATATTTCTCTGTTTGGTGCATCGTCTTCTCAAGATTTTCATAGCAACCTTGATCAAGAATGGGAAATTAATGTTGAAAAGGGTTTGTTGAAATCTAAATATTAATTTCATCTTAAAAATATTGAATTCAACCCTCGTAGATTAGAATCATATTTACTTGATTCTCTTCGGAGAGATCTTCAATAGTCTATGAAGGTTGAAGAAAGATCTATTGTTCAAACTACTCAAATTTCCTCAATTCATCCAAATCCACCTAGACCAATGGCAGCCATATTTTCTCCTTTATGTTTTCCTGCTGTATTGCATGACCTTCCCCAAAACTATTCGCAGAGAATTTCTTTATTTGATAGAGAGGGAGGTATAACAACAAAAAAACATGTGGCAAAATTTGAATATTTTATTGATTTGGAGGAAGTTGATTATGTAGATGTTAAAATGTGGTTGTTTTCTCAAAGCCTATTAGGGGAAGCAAAGAAATGGTTTAAAGATTTTCTAGCTGCATCGATTCTGACATTTCAAGCTTTCCAAAATGCATTTTTAGAAAGATGGGATGATAAACAAAGCCCTTTACAGCTTCTTTCCCAATACAATAATCTTAAGAAAGGATGTTTGGAATCTGTTCATGAATTTTCAAGCAAGTTTATGAGAGTTTATAATTCCATCCCAGATGATATAAAGCCTTCTACAGCTGCTGCTAAACTTCATTATGCTAAGGCCTTTTACAATGACTTTGCATTTTCATTAAGGGAGAGAAAGTCAGTGAGTCTTACTGCTATGTTCAGAGATGCTTTAGAAGTGGAAGAAAATATGATGGTGAGTGGAAAGATGAAACAAAGAGATATTGATAGGAGGAAAATTAGAGAATAAAACATGCCTTCTACTTCTTCCTCTGCCAATGATATTAAATTTGAAATGATGTTAAAAATAATAGATAAGTTAATGGATAGATTGACTATGGACAATAGATCATTTAATAGATAACAGGATGAGCCTCAAATCAGAAATCCAAATTTCAGAAGGCCAAATCCTCCTATGCCTCCACAAAATAGGTAGAGAGATATAATAAATCCAAGGAATCAAGAAAAACAACAGATTCAACCACCTTTCCCTGAGAATTATGTTGCAGATGAATAAGAGCCCGCTGAAAATGAAATTCATCTTTTCAGGGAATTAGATTCTAAGATATACCTCACTAAAGAAGAACATCATATGTTTGCACAGGATTATGGTAATAATAATTTTGAGAAGGAATCAGAGCAGTATCAGAGAGGTTATTTGCATGCTATGGATGATGTACAAAGGAAGATTAGGTTGAGAAACAAAGATGTTGTTGTAAATAAAGGGAGGCCAAATTCAAACCAGCCTTCCACTAGTTCATTAAATACAGAAAAAGGAAATGAAATACAAGAAGATCATGTTGTGAATAAAGAAGTTGAGAATAAAACAGAAAAAACAAAATAAATAAAACAAATGGCACCAGCGCATGTAGAGAAAGTTACTTCTATCTTCAATCTGTAGAATGAACTTTCAAAATTGAAGATTTATGTTCCTTTTAATGAGTTGTTGAGGAATAATGAATACAGGGATACGATAACAAGAATGTTTAAGAGTCAAGGAGAGTTTCAATCAAACATTTTAGAATTGACAGATGATAATCCTACTATTTCATTTGGGTCAAAGGTTGAAAATATAGATGATGAAGAGGTTCCTCCATTTTATTTGAGTTTGAATGTGCATGATATGGTTGTACATAATGCCATGTTAGACTCAGGTGTGTCACATAATTTAATTCCTAAAGGAGTGGTGGAAAGTTTGGGGTTGGAAATTACGAGTTTGTACTCCTTTGATTCTAGGAGGGTGAAGTGTCTTGGTTTGATTAAAGATATGGTAGTATATTTAAATAAATTTCCAGCCAAAACAGTAGTGATGGATGTTGTAGTAGCAGATATTCCACCAAAATTTGGAGTATTGCTATCAAGATCTTGGACTTCAAAGTTAAAGGGTAGTTTAAAAATGGACATGTCATACGCCACCATTCCTATCCAAAATGGGAGTAGAAGGTTATACAGTGAAAAGAGAACACATTATGTAGTAAGCAGCCAAGATAGACCTGATATTCATCATATATATGCCATTGATACTAATTTGGGATCTTCTATTTTCTTGAATGATACTATTCCATGTGATCTAGAGTCTATATTGCAAACTAAATCTAAAAAGAATGAAGAAAGAGAAAAGGAGCAAGATGCTCCAGAAAAGAAACAGAAAAAGGAAGGATTGTGGACTATGTATTTTGATGGGTCCATAGCAAAGGTTGGTGCTGGTGCTGGAGTATACATAATTTCTCCTATCAAGGATTTTAAAGATTTATCATATAAACCAACATTTGAATGCACAAATAATGTAGCTGAGTATGAAGCTTTATTACTTGAGCTGCATGCATTGAAATATTTGGGAGCATAAAGGATACGAGTTCTGGGAGATTCAGAGCTTGTAATAAACCAGGTGAATGACAATTATCAAACTAGACATCCCTGAATGAGGGATTATAGAAATGAAGTATGGGACATGTTTGGTAACTATTTTATAGAACATACAATTAAGTTCGTTCCTAGATATGAAATCACAGTATCTAATTCTTTGGCAGTTGCTGCTAGTACATTTAAAACTCCAACTGTTGGTCAAAGAGAATACCAAGTGGATATTGTAAATAGACAGTCCATACCTTATAATTCTATATATTGGAAGGTATTTGAATATGATACGCAAATAAAAATATTTTTAGAATTATCAGGGGAATTTGCGAATACTCATATTGATGGTGAAAATGATAATTGTGAAAATTTCCAAGATGCTGAAGAAAGTGAAGAAGAAATGATTAATACTGAAAAATTAAAGGGAACTCTAGGAGGAAAGGATATCAATCAATTAAAAAGCAATTTTATCCCAAGAGGTTTGATTCCCTTAGAGAAGCTTTTTGATCAAAATGATTTTGCAAAAGATCCAAAAGTGAAAACTGCTGACAATGCCATTGAGGATAAAAATATTGGTACTAAAGAAAGTCCAAAGATTGTGAAGCTATCTAAAAATCTGCCTACCAAAGAAAAGGAAGAGTATGTGAACTTGATGAAGAAATATATAGATGTATTCTCTTGGAGTTATGAGGATCTCAAGGATATGATACTTCAATAATACAACATACTATTCCAATCAAACCTGGAGAAAAACCTTTCAGACAGAAACTCAGAAGGATAAATCCAAAGTTGTTGCCAATTATTGAGAAGGAGATAAAAAAATTGGTTGATGCCAAAATTATTGTGACTTTTAGATTCTCAAGGTGGGTTGCTAATTTGGTTCCTCTCAGAAAGAAAAACGGAGAAATAAGGCTTTGTACAGATTTCAGAAATTTGAATAAAGTCTCAATGAAAGATAATTATCCCTTGCCAAAGATGGATCATATTTTGCGGAAAGTGGTCGGAGCAGAAAGAATTTCAACTATGGATGGTTTTTAAGGATACAATCAGATCAAATTGTTACCTAAAGATCAAGAAAAGACTTCTTTTACCACACCATAGGGCACTTTTATGTATGTGAAGATGCCTTTTTGTTTGATTAATGAAGGGTCTACTTTTCAACGTGCCATGTATATTGCTTTTGCAAGAGAAATAGGTAAATTTGTGGTAATTTATATCGATACAGGGAAGAAAAATGGAGAAATAACGCTTTGTATAGATTTCAGAAATTTGAATAAAGTCTCAATGAAAGATAATTATCCCTTGCCAAAGATGGATCATATTTTGCGGAAAGTGGTCGGAGCAGAAAGAATTTCAACTATGGATGGTTTTTCAGGATACAATCAGATCAAAGTGTTACCTGAAGATCAAGAAAATACTGCTTTTACCACACCATGGGGCACTTTTATGTATGCAAAGATGCCTTTTTATTTGATGAATGCAGGGGATACTTTCCAACGTGCCATGGATATTTCTTTTGCAGGAGAAATAGGTAAATTTGTGGTAATTTATATCGATGATATCATTGCATATTCAAAATATGACAAGGAGCATATTCACCATTTGGAAAAAGTTTTTATAAAATGCAGAAAATTTGGTATATCATTGAATCCAAAAAAATCTAATTTCGCATTAGAGGAAGGGAAGTTATTGGGTCACATTATTTCAAAGGATGGAAAAAGATTGATCCAGATAGAGTCAATACAATTTTGAAGGTAGGAGAACTAAGAAGCAAACAATAAATACAATCGTTCCTGGGGTGGGTAAATTTCTTGACAAGGTTTATTCCCAATTTTGTTGAAATATTAATGAATATCACAAATATGCTGAGAAAGGGTCATGAAATAAAGTGGACAACAGAGGCTAAGAAATATTTTAAAGAAATAAAACAAGCCATTTCAGAAGCTCCTGTGCTAGTGAGTCCAAACTTCAATAAATATTTCTTAATATTTTCATATGCTTCAGAACATACGATTACTGCAGTCTTGTTATAGAAGAATAATGAAAATATGGAGAAACATATAGCCCTTTTCAGTAAGATGTTGAGAGATGGGGAATTAAAATACGATATTATGGAGAAACAGGTGTATGCTTTGGTTAAGGACTTAAAATATTTTAGGGTGTATATTCTTCATTCACATATAATTGCTCATGTTCCAACTAGTGCAGTAAAAGGAATTCTTACACAACCTGATCCAGAAGGAAGAATAGCGAAATGGATAGCAACATTATTGGAGTATGATATAGAAATTAGGCCTACCAAGTTGATTAAAGGGAAAGGACTCACAAAGATGTTGACAGATTCAAATTGTGAATCTTTATAGCTTAATTTCTTATCCAGTCAATCTCATCAGTTGGAAACAAGGGTGGAGGTGATGATTGATTTCACTACATATTCATGGTATTTTGATATAGTTCATGTTCTTCAAAATTTACAAGATCCTATAGGATTAAGTAAAACTAGAGCAAGATATGTGAAGTTGAAAGCTACTAAATTCTGTATTTTAAATCAGTATCTTTATTGGAAGGATCGTAGGGGTGTGTTACTTAATTTCCTTTTGGAAAATGAATCCCAGTATACGGTGAAGGAATTTCATAAATGAGACTGTGGGGGACATCACTCTTGGAAAGTGACAGCAAACAAAATTTTGAGAGTTGTTTTTTATTGGCCATCATTGTTTTCAAATGTGTACAAAGAAACTACTACATGTCACCAATGCCAGATTTTTGATGGTAAGAGAAAGGTGATTCCACTTACCCTTAATCCAATAATAGTAGAAGCTCCTTTTCAGCAATGGGGTTTGGATTTTATTGGAGAAATAAACACAAATTCTTCAGGACAACATAAATGAATTTTAACAGCTACAGACTATTTCATGAAGTGGATTGAAGCAATACCTACCAGGAGAGCTACTGAGACAATGATTATGGATTTTCTTGAAGAAAATATATTGGCTAGGTTTGGTTGTCCTAGAAGAATTGTGACTAACAATACAACGGATTTTAAGTCCAAAATGATGATTAATTTTTGTCATAAATATCATACCAGTCTAAATCACTCAACTACTTACTATCCACAGGGAAACAGACTGGTGGAATCTTCTAATAAGAGTTTGGTAAGAATTATTAAGAAGTTGTTAGAATATCAGAAAAGATCTTGGCACACCAAGCTTAAGTATTCTTTGTGGGATAATAGAATTAGCACTAAAAGGGAAATTGGAATGTCTCCTTTTCAATTGGTGTATGGTGTGGAAATTGAACCCAGGTGATAGATCAATTGCACTCACAAAATTACTAATCAAACATGCAAATTTACACACAAAGGAGACTGAAATTGGAGCATAACACTAATATGTATTGAATTAGTGTACAATAGCCAACCTTGTGAAGTCACAGGCTGCTGAAATAAATAATTACATGAGATATAAGAATGCATAAGGATGCCATTCAAAATAGTCAAAAGCAAGCTTACTAAATCTAGTCAAATACCCCATAGGTGCATAAAGCAGTTTCCAAATCTACCTAGGAGCTCACGAATTGGAAAATTCAAGTAGTAAATCTAATAGGTGATGGAAAGAAAACTCATACATGCTTTTATTAGGACAAAATAATGGAGGATGATGAGGGAAAAAACAAGTCAACTACACCTAGTCTTACTTTCCCTTTCGCCATAAAACTCAGTAAAGCAGGCAATAAAGCAGAAAAAGCAGACATGCACTAGGGAGGATCTGGAATAAAGCAGATATGCTAAATATGGATTCCAGGAGGTTTCCTAAGCACTCCATGACTCATTTTTAGCAATTTTGACTTCTAGGACATGTGGAAGACAACTTGCATAGAGTGGAATATTGGAAACTAGGCAAATAAGACAAAACTGGATTAATTAATGTCTAAGGTAGCTAACTATGGGTTGATTATTCTAACACCCCCTCTTAAGCCTGACTTATGAATAAATATTAGAAAACTATAGGGCCTAGAAACAAGGCCTAGTCACCCCTTACATACTGCATGTCCATTTAACCAAGGAAAGGGGCAAAACCCCAATGGGAAAATCCTCCCTTAAACATGGACAGTAAAACAAAATTTGAAAATATTGTCATCAATCATGCTTCACAGCATGATAAGCAAATCCCCAGAAGTGATTTGAGATTGCTAAATTTCTTCTCACAAAAAACTTTGGTGAAGATGTTAGCTACTTGTTCTGAAGATGCACAGAAGAGTAGGTGAATGGTGCCATCATGCACAAGCTGTCTGATGTAGTGCATATGGATCTCAATGTGTTTGGTTCTATGTCTCTTAACTAGATCATTGTAGATTCGAATGGTGCTCTGATTATCACAATAGATAATAGTTGAGAACTCTGATTCGAATCCACACTCACCAAGTAACCCCTGCAACCATAAACATTGAGTTGATGCATTTACAACTCCTCTGTACTCTGCTTCTGTAGATGAGAGTGCAATGGCACTTTGTTTCTTGCTTGACTAGTTGATTGGTCCTTCAACAAGCATGAACACATATCCTAATGTTGAATTTTGATCTGTGTTGTCACCTACCCAATCACTGTCATTAAACCCAATAAAATCAAGATTAGATTTATCTTTGTAGAAGATCCCATGAGTTCTTGTTCCTTGAACAAATTTAAGGATCCTTTTGGCTGCTCTCCAATGGATCTCATGGGGCTGATCCATTTATCTTGAAGCCACACTTACTGCATAATAAATATCAGTTCATGTGTGTGTAAGGTACAGAAAACACCCTAAAAATTGTCTATACAGTGTACTATCTACCATAGGAGAAGAACCTGCTTCTTCAAGATTAACTCCTAAAAGGAAGGGAGTCTTGCTTGGCTTGCAATATTTCATGTTGAACTTGTTCAACAAATCCAAAGCATACTTGGACTGATGTACTTTTATTCCATGTTGGGATTGAGCAATTTCAAGACCCAATAATTTGCTCAACAACCCCAAATCAGTCATAGAAAATGCATGGTTCATTGCATCCTTCAAGGAGGCAATTTCTTTCTTTGAGATTCCTGTAATCAAAAGGTCATCCACACACAAGACAATAATCATAAAAGAACCATGAATAATCTTCAAACAAACATTTGTATCATAATTGCATCAAACAAAACTCAATGACAGCAGAAAGCCATCAATCTGGTCATACCAAGCCCTAGGGGCTTGCTTAAGCCCATACAATGATTTCTTTAGCCTGCAAACAAAAGATGGATTAGTAAAAAATCCTTGAGGATTATACATGTAAATATATTTATTAATATCTCCATTCAGGAAAGCACACTTCACATCCATGTGATGTACCTCCCACTGCTTCAAAGCTGCAATGGCTAAGGCTAGCCTAATGGAGTCCATCTTTGCCACTGGTGCAAAGGTCTCATTGTAGTCAATACCATGTACCCGTGAGTATCCCTTGGATACCAATATTTCCTTATATTTCAAAGGTGAACCATCAGAAGCAAACTTATTTTTGAAAACCCACTTACATTGAACTAGCTTCCTCCCTGGGGGAAGATCAACCAACTCCCAAGTGTTGTTCTTCTGGAGTGAGCTGAATTCTTCTTTCATGGCTGATTGCCATATTGGATCATGTGATGCATATTCATATGTATGTGGGTCTGATTCAACCATCAGATATCATTTCTCTACAAACAAAGGGTCTTTCATGCTCAGGGCACTCTCAAACTGAGATCTAGTCCTCCTAGGATCACTAGGATTTCCAGCTAGTTCCCCAGCTGCATGAATGGTATTTGCTGCCCATTTTGGTATTGTAGGACTGTTAGGATATACAATTAAATCATAATTATCAGACATATCAGAATCATAAAACTCATTTGTCTCTTCACTTACATTCAATGGTTCTGGTGGTGAAGAAGACTTTCCAACTTCAATTGTTGGTAAAGGCTCTTCTTGGAACTTAACACTCCTTTCAATGAAGGATTTGTTTGTGCTCAAATTGATCAGCTTGTACCATTTTGAATCTTCATAGTACCCAAAAAATAGACACTCTTGGCTTTGGGGATGCAAATCCTTCCTCTTTTCTGTTGGAATTCTAGCCCAAGCCCTTGAGCCAAAAATCCTGAAATGGGTCACATCTGGCTTGTGCCCACTCCATGATTTGAAAGGAGTCATACCATCAAGATATCTATGAGGAACCATATTATGAATATAGGATGCAAATTTTATAGCCTTGGCCCAAAACTTTGGTGGCAAAGTCTTAGCCTCCAAGATACAGGTTGCCATCTCTTTCAGTGATCTGTTCTTTCTCTCAGCAACACCATTTTGTTGTGGTGTGTAAGGGATTGAATGCTGCATCTGAATAACTTCATCTTCGTAATATTGAATGAACTCAGACTTGACATAATCACCACCATTGTCAGATCTGAGGATCTTGAGTTTCCTCCCAGGCTGGTTTTCAACCAAAGCCTTAAAGACTTTGAAGAGGCCAAAAACTTTAGACTTATGCTTCAGGAAGTAAACCCAACAGTACCTGGAAAAGTCATATATGAAAGTTAATGCATATTTGGCCTGACTCATTAACATATGAGTGAATGGACCAGCAACATCACTGTGGATCAACTCAAGAGGTGTAGAGCTTCTCTCATGACTAGCTCTCTCAAATTTATGCTCTGGGTGTTTTCCTAGGACACAACCTTGACAGACTCCCTTGGAAAACTTAATCTTTGGTAACCCTATGACCATTTATTTTTCACTTAGATCAGAAATATACTTATAGTTAAGATGGCCAAATATTTCATGCCAAATATTGCTTGCCTCATTAGCATGAATCAAAAGAGTAGAGGGGTTTGAGTAGAATAGAAAATGTGAAAACCAGTATACCTTCAAAGTGTGATCTACAACTCCTTTTGCAATGAATTTACCACTCAAGATCTCCATGATCTCAACATCATCAGGGGAGAATATGACCTTCTTTGGAGACCCTATGTGGGTAATCTGATACACTAACAAGAGGTTAGAGGTAAGACCTAGAACATACAATACATTGCTGAACTTACCATGGTCAAGATCAATCCTTCCTTTGCCCAAACTGTCAGTGAGAGAGTCATCTCCTAGCACTATTGGTGGACCTTTTGACATATCAAGAGAGGAGAATGCCTCCTTAGTTGAAACCATATGTCTTGAAGCTCCATAGTCTATGATGAAACTAGGCAAGCTTGATGTGCCAGCAACCAATGCATGAACTCTCTCTCTGTCTTCTGAATTTGATCCTCCTTCCCTCTTCTTTGAGATATCAGGAAGGGAGATGTTATTCTTCTCCAGGAGTTGGGTTAGCATGTCAATTTTCTTCTTCATGCAAGATCTTTCAGGATGAAATCCCTTACTGCAGTATGCGCACTTGCTCATTTCTCCTTTGTTCTTGTTCTTCTAGAGGTTCTTCTTGGAGCCTTGGGGCTCCTCCTAAGACTTGTTCATGTCTCTCTTCTGCTCAGGTGACTTCTTAGATTTTTTCTTTCCTTTTGAATCCACCCTCGAATCTCTAGCAACCAAATATTGGTCTTTGGAAGGTTTGATGCTGCTCGTCATCACTAGTTTATATTGTTCTTCTGTGAGGGATTCCATGAACTCTGCAAGATTAGGCATCTTCCAGGCTTAAGCTGTCAACTTGGTGGCATGGAAGGTTGAAACATACATTGAATAGTCATGGATAATCTTCAAGAGTATGGCCAAAACTAGTTGCTCCTCCTTCTTTTCAATTCCACACTATTTTAGCTACAAAACAAGGGCTTTAAACTTGGAAAAGTAGAGTTACAGGGATTCGAAGCTGCTAAGGCTCAAGGAGATTAATTCATTATCGATTTGATGTCCTCTCATCTCATCTATCTTACCAAAAATATCTATAAGCTTCTCCCATACTTCATTTGGTGATGTCAATCCATCAAGATGGAAGAGGAGGTCTCTGGATATGCTCAGACACAAGAGACAATAAGCCTCGTCCCTTCTGTTGTGCCATTTAATTTTCTCTGTAGCTGCATTGGGATCTGCTTTAGTTTCCATAGTCACCCTATAGAGAACTTTTTCTCTCAACACTATCTCCATCTCTGATTTCCATTCAAATAAATTAAATGGAGTCAAGATGATCTTCTGAGATTGATCCATAGCTCAGAAATTGTCCCTTTAGTCAGCAGAATAGCTCCCAGTCAAGATGTCAAACCTACAATAGCAATATGGAAGGAGAGAAATATATCTACAAAGGCTCTGATACCATGTGGAAATTAAACGCAGTTAATAGATCAATTGCACTCACAAAATTACTAATCAAACATACAAATTTACACACAAAGGAGACTGAAATTGGAGCATAACACTAATCTGTATTGAATAAGTGTACAATACCCAACCTTGTGAAGTCATAGGCTGCTGCAATAAATAAGGATGCACAAGGATTCCATTCAAAATGCATAAGGATGCCATTCGAAATAGTCAAAAGTAGTCTTACTAAATATAGTTAAATCCCCCATAGGTGCATAAAGCAGTTTCCAAATCTGCCTAGGAGCTCACAAATTGGAAAAATCAAGTAGGAAAGCTAATAGGAGATGGAAAGAAAACTCATACATGCTTTTATTAGGAGAAAAGAATGGAGGATGATGAGGGAAAAAAACAAGTCAACTGCACCTAGTCTTACGTTCCCTTTTGCCATAAAACTCAGTAAAGCAAGTAATAAAGCAAAAAAAGTAGACATGCACTAGGGAGGATCTGGAATAAAGTAGATATGCTAAATATGGATTCCAGGAGGTTTCCCAAGTGCTCCATGAATCAATTTTAGCAATTTTTACTTCTAGGACATGTGGAAGACAACTTGCATAGAGTGGAATACTGGAAACTAGGAAAATAAGACAAAAATGAATTAATTAATGTCTAAGGTGGCTAACTATGGGTTTATTATTCTAACATATGGAACCGAAGTCATTTTTCCAGCGTCGTTGGGTGTACCAGTTATGAATTTTTTTTGGGAACAACAGGACGAGCCAAACCATATGCAGAGAAGAATAAACCAAATTATCGAATTAGATGAGAAAAGAAATAAAGTTTATGACAAAGTACAAATACATCTATAAAAAATGGAAAACACCTTTGATAGAAGGGTGAAAGAAGAACGGTTCCAAATTGATAACTTGGTATTAAAATGGGATGCTCTTAGGGAAGACAAGCATGGAAAATTTGACCACATGTGGGTAGGTCCTTATGTTATTGCAGGTCATAGAGGAGAAAATGCATTCATTTTGGAGTATCAAAATGGGGTTTTGCTGCATAATGGCCCTATGATTGGAATATTTTTAAAACATTACTTGTCCTATGTCTAAGGGTAAAATTTGTACCATAGTTTGTAAATATTTATTTTTCTTAAAAGCAGTACAGATGGCGAACCGAATAGATTTGAATCCTAGAGTGAAGGCCCTAAGATTTTGGAGGGTAGCCATTTTGTTTATTTAGAAAAAATATATATTTGAAAAAATAAAAGTTTGGAGGTTTGGATACAAAATTCAAAAGCAACCACCTGGTCTACAAGTTCTTTGATACCTCACAGGGAGGATATCATCCCCAGTTGGAGTCAGTTGTTAGCACCCTCTATGTTAAACAATTGAGGAAAGATATGATCAAGAAATGATAAGGGCATATTATATTAAAAATGGGTAAAAGGTTAGTATTCTTGAGTTTTTATCAATTTGCGCACTTTGATTATTTTACTGCACGATCGGAGGGTGTAGATTTGTGATCATGTAGATCTATGGTTGCAAAATGATCTGCTGGGAAAAGTTGCACGAGAAAAACGTTTTGACGAAGAGCGGAATGGGTTAATAAGATAACAAGATCGACAGCAAAGAGATAGAGAAAATTAAATCTATGGTCATAAGGTAATCCACGATTTGAATATGGAAGGTTGAACGAGGAGAAAGGCCGACGGATTGTGTAGAGTAGATTTGATCCAATGGATCAAATGAGGGGTCTAATCTTATCAATAGTTATAGTCTAATCCGTGGCTTGAACTTGTAAGACAATTAAAATGGATGAGTGGTAGCAGAATTCAAACCGTTTTCCATGTGGCGGCTTTTAGTGAGTTCTGCTGAGGAAAGTGATAAAGGAGAAACAGCTTGTTGGAGGTCTCGGAATCATTTTTCGTTGTATAAAAAGTGATTTGACCAAGGTAAAGTTATTTTTTTTTACACACTACCGGTAAAAAGAAGAAGGGACAGTGCGCCATCATTTTCCAAAAGTCAATTCTTACATATCTGACAGTTACCAGGTGAGCCTTAAAACTTCGAGATTCTTTTTGAAGACTTATTGCCATTGTTTTTACTATGGAGAAGGAGAAGAGTTCAGGGATATTGTACAGGGTTCTGGATGAAAGAGAAGAAGTGGTTATTGATAGAGAAAGGAATGTGTTTGACCCTATTCTATTAGTATGCAGTGTATCAGTCTCAAAGGAACGTTTATGGTAGTATAATTCATAGGGAAATGATATCCTAAATGTATGCAATCCTTTCCTGTATTACTTTGTTGTCGAACAAATCTTACCTTTACCTAAATTCATCGAGTGGTGTGAAAACAGTTATTCGTCTTCTGAAAGGGTTATTATGAGTCGTACAACTTCAAATATACTCTGTAGAATTGACGCAAAATATGTCCATGAGATGTTAAGCCTACCTGATAATTTTCCTGTAAATCCTGAGTCCTTCAATGAACAAGTCCTGATTGAGTTGTACAAAATGTGCGAAACTGAAGTTAGATGTCATTTCTTGTCTAGTATCTTAAAAGTTGGTCAGTCAATAGAAGGTTTATTTTTGCCATACAATGTCAGTATTTTCAAAGATGAATTCCAATTGGTCATGTCAATGATTAGTCAATTTTTGGTTCTAGATGATGATAAGCATGTCAGTGAAGTCATTTTCAGTTTTTTGCTAAGTATAGGTTCGACTGACCATGAATACAATTTAGTCCCTTGTTTCGATCTTGATGATTTTTTAGCCGAAGTAATCCACACTGAGTTAGTTGATTTTCCTAAAGTTAGGTTTTTAGATACCAATCATATTTTTTGAAAACATTATTGTGTTCAAATGTGTCATAGTTACAGTTCTTATCTACCATGTTTTCTCTAGACCTTCCAAAACAAATCAACATGTTCAAGTTTGTGAATACGATTATGGCTGAAATATATAAAAATATTTTTGATGATGTCTTGCCTAGGGTATTGGAAGACATGAGAATCATGTTACAATATTCTTCAAAATATAGAACAGGAGATTGGGTTTTACACAAAGAATTTACTGTTATAAGAGTGTATGGATTCACTGGAGAACCATATAGGTTACCATCCCTTTTAACGTCAAGATTATTTGCATTAGATTTCATGAGACAAAGGTTGTGTGCAGAAGAGGAAACTTCAGAGCGTTTAAAAAATATTCTGATGTAAAATTCCCCCTCAAGGTGGGTCCTTTAATTTTTAAGAACAAAAATTCTATGTTGGTGATTGAGAAATTATTGGAAGTTATGGACTTTCAAAAAGACAAAAAAATGAATTATGAACCACACCAGATTATTTCTCAGAGAAGGAAACTGAACAAAAACAAGCCATTTGATCATCAAATTGATGAGGGATTAGATAAAATGGAAAATCTGTCTAATTTTGGAGAAAATGCAGAAGTTATGAAAGAAGGGATAACATAAGATAATGAAGATAAGAGGGACAAATTGGCTTTAGCAGTTCAAATGTCTGTTAATTCTGGTGTTATGAATAAAAGGACTCTTTCTAAAGCAGATGGCATGGACATAGATGAAGAGATTTCCAATAAAAAAATCAAAACGCATCCTCGGAATAAGCTAACCATTTCATAAGATTTAAAGAAAATGGTTTTGTTTCAGAAAAAGTCTATGCAAATGCAACAATATTCTTTTGGAGATGAAGGTAAAAAAGAGTCTAGTTCTTGCTACAAATCTAGGACAGAGCTTATGTCGAGTTATGTTGATAAATAAATGCAGTCATTGGAGGAAACTAAGAATCTGCTTCCCCGAGTTAGGAAATTAATCAATAAAAGAACTTCATTGATTTCTACTCAAGATGCAGATAAAAATACCCTAAAATTTGTTGTTGTAAGTGATAAGGTGTCTTAAATGGAGGTGAAGCTAGATAAAATTAGTGTTCCTGATAAAATACAGCTCCACAAACAAACCAGAGATGTCATTTATTCTGATTTGTTACATGCAACTGTGAAATTTACTATATTTCAATCTCTTGTAGAAAAAAGGGAAATTCAATTAAAACATGAGAAAGTTTAAAATAAATCCAGTTTGATTCAAATAAAGAAGCTACAAGGAGATATCATAAGCTTAGGGACTGAACCAAATAATGTGCAAGAGATGAAGAAGCTTCTGGAAGAGAAAGATAACACCATTCAAGTGTTGAAAAATAAGCTCAAGGTCCCTAATAATGAACATGTTCAATATTCAAAATTGTTTGCATTACAGGAAGAAAAGGAGAAAGTCTACAAGGAAATGATGGATTATAAAGGAAAATTATTGAAGATGAATGAGGAGAAAGACAAGTGGGAAATAGAAAAAGATGAGTTGATAGCTTATATTGCAAGGTTAAATAAAGATCAGAATGATGAAAAAGAGGTTATGGAAGAATTGATGAATCAACCTTTCATTGATACAGATGAACACCTTGTTAATTTTGAAAAACCATTAAATGAATTTTCTGCAAATGCTTTACTAGTTCCCATGTCTCAGGTAAGTTTGAAAGAAGTGGAAATTAAAGGGTTAAAGGATGAGAATTAAAGGATCAAGTCAGAATTGGCTAAAAGTATTGAATAGAAGAATAAATCTTGGAATGAGAAGAGCCAATTACAAAAAAAAATTAATGAATTAAAAGAGAGAAATACAGGAAAAACTCCTTTACAGGGAGCTAAACATTTGATATGGGATACTTTGTCTATAGAAATCACTAAATTCAAACATTATTTTAATTTTATAGATGATGAAAGTGCATTGGTAAATCTGGCTGCTTAGAGATTAAAACTAGCTAATGAAACCATGGAAAAGAAATCTCTTAATACTACTCATAATGTTGTGATTTTTTTGAATTCTCTGACATATCAAGATATGCAGGTTATTGGGATCAAAGACAGGGTAGCTATTGTGTTATGGATGAAGAAGCTTATCAATAAACATCAACTTATGAAAGTTGTGCAGGATAAAGTGAATCAGATGTCTTCTCAAATCAAGGATTTCAGGGAAGCTTTTGAAAAATTATTTGATGATGGTCTCCCTTATTTTTGGAATGACGAAGGACGATTGTTTTCTCAGGAACAATATCATAGCTTACTGGTACAAAATTCCATTGATCATTCTAAATTTGAAGATTTAGTCAAATGATTAACAGGAAAGGTCATTGTTGAAAAGTTGAAAGAAGACTTTGAAATATTTGACAGGCTTTTAATTATTAAAAAATGATTAACCGTTGTGTCTTATGAATCTTGTGTGGATTTGGAGGTGTCAATAAGAGAAATGATAGAGTACGACACTCCAAATGTAGAACAGTTGAAAATTGTGGTGAAATTTTGGAAAACCAAATACATATTACATTCATAAAGACAGGTGTTGCAGTCTCAGGAAGCTATTTGTTCGCGGTGCCTTGCAGTTATGGATTTTGATATAATCAAGCAGTATATTATTTCAAACAAAGCATGTAATTATTATTCCTAGTTATTAGGTAAATGGTTACAAGAACTTATTATTAACAATTAGTTGGTTTTTGACGTTCTTGGAAGAAACTATTTTGTATATATTTGAATTTTATTGAGGTATTAGGGGTTGGAACCCGTAAGATTGGACTGATGTTTTGTGAGAACTTTTTTTGAATAAAATTACAAAACCGAATGCTAGTTTATCTTCAAAGATTCATGTATTGTTTATGTTACAGTCTGTGCTTTCTTTCCCTATGAAATGTTTCCTAAGTGTTTACCTTCCACTCTGTTTTCTTTCATGTTTGAATGCAGTGTTTAATAGTTTCAGAATTCATACATGTTATGCTCTGGATATTGTTTCAGATATCCATGAATCTTCATTCTAAATTTGATATGGAATTCATCATGTGATGCTCTATATTAATGGATTTCTCATGTTTCTTTCCTATCACCTGAAAATCAATGAACGACTGTAGCTGAATAATTATCTTGCCTTTGTTGAGATTTTGAGTAGGCATCATTGTATTATGTTCATCTGTTTTGACCCCATAGCCGAATTGTTATATGTTTTGTTTCAACCATCTACTTAACTTAAAATTGTTGATTCATATATTTGGATTTGTTAAAACTATATCTGAGAGATCCCTATCTGAAAAGAAAATCCATCTTTTTTATAAAAGTGGTTTTTGTTGTTACCTTGATATTTCCTTTCACAACCTTAGGTATATTTTGAGTGATAACAAGGCCGACCTAATCTCTAATTAGTCAGCTAACTAGTCTAGTTAGCTAACCGACTAGATCCTCCAACATATCCCCAAGGAAAAAAACCTTTCTGCGTCCTTAATAAATAGGGGAGGTAACAAAATAGACTGTCTAAAGTAGGTTTTACAATTGATTTGTCTCATGGACTACTTTGTTCAATAGATGGTCATTTTTGTACACAAATATCCACAATGGATTCTGCTGCCACTACTAGTTAATGATGAAATTTTGTCCAATTGCGGAGTTCTTTCTGAATATCTACGATCAAGGTTTTGATGGTTGACAAGGTCGACATATTCTCTTGTATTGATAGATCTATAATATTAACCATTTCGGGGCCAAAAAGTTGTTCCTTATCCTCTATTGTGTCGAGTAATATCTTCATGTGTGGACAAATCTTATCAAGTGTGTCGAGGCTAGGGATTGCCTGATTTATCCACTAATGCACTTGTTTTTCTAATTTCTCTACCTTTGTTGTTTCCAGTACTATCTAATCTTGTATGGTGCTTTTCATTGCTTCTGGTAGTCCTTGTTGATGTTGCAGTGTTTTTATGTGCTCACGAGTCTCTCAAACTTGTTGGAATACTTGGCCATAATAAGTATACCAATTTCTCAATACTTCCTCTATAGTGTTAGACTCTTCAAAATGCTCTTGTAGTACTTTGTGAGCTTCTAAAAATGGTTTTTACTATTGTCTCAGTAAAAAAAAAATTATTTTGTTTGTTCATATTTATTTTCCTGTAAATGTGTCTGAAGGTTAGATATGACACTTTAAAGAAATTGGTAAAATCTTTCTAGTGGTTTATCGGTGTTGGTTTCTGCTGCTCTTGGTAAAACTGTTTGTGTCAAATTCCTGCATTTTGTCAGAAATTCTATTTTCTCTACTTTAAGTTTCTCAATTTTTTCTTGTTTTATTTCTTTTCATATCCTTTCTTCTTTATTGAGGGCTTCCAATAGTTGATCCAATTCTCCATCACTGATTTTTGGTGTCTCGACTGCAGTAGTCGATCCTAGCTGATATAGGTGGATAACTGTTGGTACTTGTTGTAATGTTGATTTTGTCAGTTGTTGATCATGTTCTTTACTCTTTTTCTCTTTTATTTTTCTTTTATGCCGAGAATTATGTGCAACATGTGCTGATCATGTTCTTTACTCTTTTTCTCTTTTATTTTTCTTTTATGCCGAGAATTATGTGCAACATGTGTTCCTACTGGTAGTGTTTCGGGTTGCTGTTGTTATATCTGCTACTCTTCCGTCGGTTCATATTCTGTCGGCTGATCTTTTGTTAGATTAGGGTCTACCGTGTTAAATTTTCATATGCTTAGCTAAGACATCATTATTTTATTTCATATTCATAACAAATCATATAAACAGGATCACTGAAAGATAGACAAGCATAACCATACAAAAGGAACACAAGGATTTATCCTGGGAAAACCCTAAAGGGAAAAATCCAACAAAATCTTCCTCAATATAGATGCCCCAAAAAGATAAAAGATAAAAGATAAAACCAGCAAGGATATCAAAGCCTGATCCTCCTCCTTCTCCAGCTACTTCTCTTCTCCACTAATGCGCTACACAAGTGAGAGTGTGTGTGTATCAAATGAGGAGCACCAAACCTCTATTTATATTCATTCGTTCACTTGAATTAACTCATTTGACATGTAGGCTCGAGTTAAATCATGTAGGCTCAAGTAATCGCACTGGGGTGCTAATGACCCACCTTTACAATTAGAGGGGACTACCTCATGACTCTTATTAGTTCTTCCGATTAGAAGCATCGAGGTACAAAGTAATACAAGTGGTTCTCTTGGTAGGACCATCAGGGACCACAAAAGATACATATAGAATATTATTCAAAGTTACAATATTTCAACACTCCCCCTTAACGAGAAGGGTATTCTACAACAATATCAACAACAACAATAGTAGGAGAGGACATCATCAACATCATCAGGGTAACACATATATAAATCATTGGAAGATTTTCAACATCATATAGTCTTCGTATTCAATATTTGAGAACAACAACTTCTTTAATCAACATCAGCAACATCTTCAACACTTTGACCTTTCGATCAACAACATCTTTCAGCAACATCTTCAGTACTTTGACCTTTCAATCAGTAGCAACATCTTTAGCACTTTGACCTTTCGATCAACAACATCTTCAGCACTTTGACCTTTCGATCAGCAACATCTTCAGCATTTATACCTTTCGATCAGTAGCAACATCTTCAGCACTTTGACCTTTTGATCAGCAACATCTTCAACACTTTGACCTTTCGATCAGCAACATCATCTTCAGTACTTTGACCTTTCGATCAGCAACATCTTCTTCAGCACTTTGGCCTTTCGATCAGTAACAACATCATCATCATACTCTGATATTTCAATCAGAAAAATCATCATCAAAACATCATCAAAACATCATTATTATCAACACATCAACATCATCAAAACATCAACATCAACATGATCCTTCCTTTCAGAATTATGGGATCAACATGTCTGTGGTACTTAGACGATCCTTCCTGTCGGAATTATGGGATTTAGGTCTTTATGGAGTTACTAACGATCCTTCCTTTCGGATTACAAGATCAACACATCTATGGAGCTCAGACGATCCTTCCTTTTGGAATTACGGGATCAAGTCTTTATGGAGCTACTAACGATCCTTCCTTTCGGAATTACAGGATTTAGGTATTTACGGAGTTACTAATGATCCTTCCTTTCGAAATTATGGGATCAACACATTTGTGGAACTCAGACAATCCTTCCTATTGGAATTATAGGATCAACACATTTGTGGAACTCAGACAATCCTTCCTATTGGAATTACGGGATCAAGTCTTTACGGAGCTACCAATGATCCTTCCTTTCAGAATTACAGGATTTAGGTCTTTACAGAGTTACTAACAATCCTTCCTTTCAGAATTACAGGATCAACACATCTGTGGAACTCAGAAAATCCTTCCTATTGGAATTACGGGATCAATTCAATTATCCTTCCTTTCGAAATTATGGGATTTAGGTCTTTACGGAGTTACTAACGATCCTTCCTTTCAGAATTACGGGATCAACACAGTTGTGGAACTCAGAAAATCCTGTTAGTTTTTCATCAATTAAGCTAGCATTATGATCTTAGGATCTTTTCACTGAGAGAATAGCAAGTACAGCAATAAAACATGAGCACATCACAAGAGACAAGAGACACAAAGAGTTTTCCTCGGGGAAACCATAAAGGAGAAAACCCTGCAACTTTATCTAAGATAGAATCAACACCAAAACAGTAAGAGATCTCCCAAAACAGCAGTAGCGTTCTATCCTCTGTCAAGCCAAAGTATTTCCTTCTCCAAAGGTGCGCCACACTTGAGAGAGAAAGTGATGTACTTCACAAATGATAAATAGAGAGACACACACTCTCTATTTATATTAGTCCGTTCACTTAAGTTTCCATTTCACATGTAGGTTCAACCCTAATAATTACTACTCGATCCTACACCTTAATTAGTGTATAATAACTCAAGTGCCCCAAAGCTATGGGGACTTACCTAATGACTTGATATGACTTTCTTACATTATTAATCCTCCCGATCGGAACATCGGGGTATGAAAACATGACTCAAATACATAATAGAAACATCCCGGAATAAACATCGGGTTACAATAAATAAGATACATGGAAGAATACATTCTGAAGTTACATATACATCAACACTCCCTCTTAACTAGGAAGGTATTATTTCAACACAATTTTCAGCACTGGTCTTCTTCTCTATATCAACTGGATCATCTTCGTCTTCAAGTCATCTTCATCTTCAAGTCATCTGGATCTGGATCATCTCTCGATCTGGATCATCACTCGATCTAGATCATCTCTCGATCTGGATCATCATCACTGGGCTGGATCTGGATCATCACTCGATCTGGATCTTTACTACTGGATCATCATTACTGGATCTGGATCATCACTCAATCTGGATCAACACTAGTGTTATCTCAAGATTCTACTCGTCATCGGAAGTCTTTACAGAGCCAGTCCTTTTTCATACTGGATGTACCATCTTAGAGCTAGTCCTTTTTCATAGTAGATGAGGCATCACAGAGCTGGTCCTTTTTCATACCAGATGTGGCATCCACTTCAGATCTAGTCCTTTTTCAAACTAGATGAGTCTTCCCAGAGCTAGTCCTTTTTCATACTAGATGAGGCATCACAGAGCTGGTCCTTTTTCATACCAGATGTGGCATCTACTTCAGAGCTAGTCCTTTTTCGAACTAGATGAGTCTTCCTAGAGCTAGTCCTTTTTCATACTAGATGAGGCATCACAGAGCTGGTCCTTTTTCATACCAGATGTGGCATCTACTTCAGAGCTAGTCCTTTTTCAAACTAGATGAGTCTTCCCAGAGCTAGTCCTTTTTCATACTAGATGAGGCATCACAGAGCTGGTCCTTTTTCATACCAAATGTGGCATCTACTTCAGAGCTAGTCCTTTTTCAAACTAGATGAGTCTTCCCAGAGCTAGTCCTTTTTCATACTAGATGAGGCATCACAGATCCAGCCCTTTTTCATGTTGGATGTGGCATCCTTCCCATGGAAGGAACCAATCCTCTCACCATGTCACTGCCCTTACATCCAACCATGGAAGGAACCAATCCTCTCACCATGTCGGAATGGCGCTGCACTTATATTCGACCTGCTCGTTGGAATGGCCAACACTCACATCTGACATGGAAGGAACTTAATCCTTTAGCCATGAACAGAATGGTCCAGCCCTTATATCTGACCTGCTCATCAGAATGGCTATAGATCTCAGCACTCATATCAGTCATGGAAGGAACCAATCCTCTCACCATGACAGAATGTCTTAGCCCTTACATCTGACCATGGAAGGAACCAATCCTCTCACCATGTCAGAATGGCTATGGGTCTCATCACTGTCTCTGGGAGGAAGCCTCAATCTGGATAACACCAAGTCTCTCTCTGTAGTACTCGAACTTCAACCTAGCCAATGGCTTCATCAATACATCAGCTATATGTTCCTCTGTCGCAACATACAGTAGCTTCACTGCTCCTCTCTACACCATATCCCTGATATAGTGATATTTGATCTCGATATGCTTCGACCTATCATGGAACACTTGATTTTATGACAACTTCACGCAACTCTGGTTGTCACAGTGTATACAAGTAGCATCCAAATGGAGATCAAATATATCAGACAGTAGCTTCCACAGCCATACTGCCTCACAACTAGCTGAACAAGCTACAACATACTCAGCTTCAGCTGTGCTCAGTGCCACACAGGATTGCTTCCTGCTAAACCAAGAGATCACATCTGATCCCAAACTGAAGCAACATCCTGAAGTACTCTTCCTATCGATGGCACTGCCTGCCCAATCTGAATCAACATAACCCTCCAGGTTAATCTTCTGATTCGCATCATACTTGAGCCCATAATCAATCGTACCCTTCAGGTACCTCAGAATATGCTTTGCAGCAACCAAGTGAACACTTCTCGAATCTATCAAGTACTGGCTCAAGGTGTTCACAGCAAAGCAAATATCTAGTCTCGTGTTCGTCAGGTACACCAATGACCCAATCATCTGATGATACATCGTAGCATCAACCGTCTCTGAAAAATCATCACTTAATAGCTTCAAGTTCGATGCCATAGGTGTAGCCATAGCCTTGCAGTCCATCATCCCAAATCTCTTCAGGATCTCTACTGCATACTTCCCTTGTCCAAGGAAGATTCCATCTATACTCTGCCACACCTCCATACCTAGAAAGTAATGCATCATCCCCAATTCCTTCATCTCGAACTCAGCAGCAAGATTTCTCTTCGTATCAGCAATCAACCCATATGTACCTGTCACAAATAGATCATCTACATACAATAGAAGCATTACTGGGTTGCCATCTTCAACCTTGTAGTAAAGGTTGGAATCTGCTTTACTCTTGGTAAAGCCTAAACTGGATAGAAAGCTATCAATCCTGCCATACCAGGTCCTGGGTGCCTGTTTCAACCCATACAGGGCTTTATTCAATCTGCATACATGAGACTCTATGTCATGTGTCTCAAAACCAAGTGGTTGTTATACATACACTTCCTCTTCTACTACACCATTCAAGAAAGCAGTCTTGACATCCATCTGGTGTATCTTCCACTTCGTCACTGCAGCCAGAGCAATTACTGATCTGATGGAAGTGTATCTGGCTACAGGTGCAAAGGTCTCTTCATAGTCTACTCCCTCTTTCTGAGAGGATCCTCGAGCTACAAATCTTTCCTTATAATTTTCAATGCTACTGTCTGCAGCATGCTTGATCTTGTAGATCCATTTGGAAGTGACAACTAACTTCCCTTTTGGTCTTGGGACAACATCCCAAACATCATTCTTCATGATCGATTGATATTCTTCGATCATGGCATCCTTCCATTCTTTCCGTTTTTCCGCTTCTTCATAACTGGAAGGTTCTTTATCAATAAAATCACATAGTAAAGCTACATAGCCAGAATTTGATCTTGTTCTCTTTCTTTCTCTGTGATCCTCATCTAGAGCCCCATATCTTTCTGCACCTTGGATAAGTTCATGTACCCAAGCAGGTTTCCTCTTATGAGGATTCTTTTCCAGAGGTGGATCTATAGGTCTTTGTGGTTCCTAGAACTCTTGATCTTCTACTTGAGCTTCTTTGTTCATGATTGTATCACGGATCCTAGGTGCTTCTGCTTCCACCTCTTCAAGTTCTTCAGTAGGTCTCTTTCTGGATTTGTTGTAAGCTGTGTCTTCATCAAATGTCACATCCCTGCTGATGTCAATCTTCTTGAATCCGGGAAAGTAGATTATGTAAGCCTTCGAGCTTTCAGAGTATCCCACAAATATGCCCTTCTTTCCTGAAGGGTCTAACTTTGTTCTCTTCTCTTTTGGAATATGTATGTACACTGGACAGCCAAATATTCTGAGGTGGCTAACTTTTGGTTTCTTGCCAGAGAATACTTCTTCAGGAGTCTTGTTCTCAAGTACTCTATGTGGAGTACGGTTCTGTACATACACTGTTGTTCTCGTAGCTTCAGCCCAAAGATGCATAGGTAGATCTTGATCATGAAGCATAGCTCTTGCAGCTTCCATGATAGTTCTGTTCTTCCGTTCTACAACCCCATTCTGTTGTGGATTATAAGGAGTGGACAATTCCCTCTTAATCCCTGAATCTTTGCAAAGCTCCTTGAATTCATTTGAAGTGAATTCTCCACCATTATCTGATCTAATGGTCTTGATCTTCTTTTCAGTATGGTTCTTGATCAAGGATTTGAATTCCTTGAACTTGCTGAATACTTCATCTTTGTTCTTCATAAAATAAATCCATGTCTTTCTAGAAAAATCATCAATAAAAGAAACATAGTATGCATACCCGCTTAGTGAGTTTGATGACATTGGACCGCATACATCGGAATGGATGATTTCTAGAATGCCTTTGGCTTTGCTTTCGCTGCTAGGAAATGTCTTCTTTGTATTCTTCCCTTTCGCACATCCTTTGCAAACTCCATCATGCTTTTCTTGGAATTCTAGAAGACCTTCAACAGCTTTTCTTGCAATAGGCAGTGCTCTGTAATGCACATGTGCAAGCCTTCTATGCCAAAGCTCATTTGGTTCTATTGAATCATGGATCAAGGCTTGTTCTAGATGGCCCTTCAATTTGTACAAGCCTCCTTCTTGTTCTCCAATTAATACCGCATCATCAATAGTCTTTCCTTTTGACCACATGATGACTTGACCATCTATGAATGCAACCCGCATACCTTTTGCATCCAATGCTGAAATAGATAGAAGGTTCTTCTTGAGTCCTGGAACAAATAATACTTCTTTCATTGTTAGAGACTTACCAGAGTCTAGCTAGTATGAAGATTCCCCACTACCTTTTATTGGATATTGGTAGTCATCTCCTAGTTTCACCTTGTGGGGTGATTCATGTTCTGACAATCTCACAAAAGATTCCTTGAATCCCGTCATATGTTTGGAAGCACCACTGTCTATCAACCAATCATCGCTTCCATGAGTAATGTTACCTGTGAGATCTGATATCAAAACATATTCATCCTCGCTTGAAGAATCTTCACTTTCATATCTGGATCTCTTCTTGGATGGTTCATCATCCTCTGCAGTATGAGCATGATGTCTTCTTTTGTTCCCCTTCTTCTTATGAGAGTGGCCCTTGTTCTTGGGACAGTCTTTTGTGAAGTGCCCTATCTCATCACATGTATAACATCTTAAATTTGAAATATCTCTTCTAGGATGAGAATCCTTACCTTTGGAGAAATGAGGTCTTCTTCTGCTTTTCTTGGAGTGAGCCTTGGAGCGAACTGTAAGAGCTTGGTCTTCACTTCCCATATTCTCTTCTCGAGCTGCTATCCGAGCTTCTTCTTGAGAGCACTCTTCCCATAGTCTGCTGAATTTGACTAACTTATTCCTAGCACAGATTCCTTGAATGAAAGCATCCCATGACCTAGGGAGGCCATTCAATGTAGTCATGACAATCTCCGCATTTTCCACTTCTTCATCAACAGCTTCTAATTGTTCTTTGATTTGAGAAACTCTTGTGAAGTATGAATGGATAGATTCTGCATTCTGAATCTTCACATTTTTCAACTGGTTTCTCAGGGTCATCTTTCTATTGATGTTCTTTCCTTTAAACAATTTGGTTAGGGCATCACACATAGCTTTAGGTGTCTTGAGAGAGGACACCTGAGGGATAAGATGATCCTTGATAGAATCAGCAATGATCCTCTTTTCCATAACCATCTTCTTCTTATGGAGAGCCTTTTCCTCATCTCCCTCTGGAACTGGAATCTCCTCATGAATGTAGGAGTCTAATTCATTCTCTTCCAGGACCAGGGAGATCCTATACTTCCAAGCTCGGAAGTTATCAGCCCCCTCAAGCTTTTCATCAAGCTTGGTATGATGAGACATCTTTAAATAAGAACCTCAACTGAAAATACAAAAGATTTTAGATCTTACCAGGTTCAAGATGTCGGATCTAAAACTTGAGCTGAAATCCTACGGAGCTGGTTCAGGAGCAACAAGGGTTTTGTTTTCCCAGAGTTCTGTCCACCCAAATGCCTTCAAATTTGTTCCTAACTTTGATTTTTGGGAGGAGATCAATCCAGGCCTGGGCTCACTGAAAAATTCCTCTTCTGCAAAAAGCCCTAATTTCTGACCCTAGTGACAGGTCCAAAACTGAAAAACCTCAGAATTGAATTCTGTTTCGACAGAAAGATGCGCACTAGGGAGGAGAGTAATTCCACCTTACTTTTGCTGAAAAACTATGGAGAAATATCCACAAACAAGGAATCCCTAGCCTCCGCAGCTGCACAGTGTCTTCTTCTTAGGTTAGCTCTGATACCATGTTAGTTTTTCATCAATTAAGCTAGCATTATGATCTTAGGATCTTTTCACTGAGAGAATAACAAGTACAACAATAAAACATGAGCACATCACAAGAGACAAGAGGAACAAAGAGTTTTCCTCGGGGAAACCATAAAGGAGAAAACCCCGCAACTTTCTCTAAGATAGAATCAACACCAAAACAGTAAGAGATCTCCCAAAATAGCAGTAGCCTTATGTCTTCTATCAATCCAAAGTATTTCCTTCTCCAAAGGTGCGCCACACTTGAGAGAGCAAGTGATGTACTTCACAAGTGATAAATAGAGAGACACACACTCTCTATTTATATTAGTCCGTTCACTTAAGTTGCCATTTCACACGTAGGCTCAACCCTAATAATTACTACTCGAGCCTACTCCTTAATTAGTGTATAATAACTCAAGTGCCCCAAAACTATGGGGACTTACCTAATGACTTGATATAACTTGTTTACATTATTAATCCTCCCGATCGGAACATCGGGGTATGACAACATGACTCAAATACATAATAGAAACATCCCAGAATAAACATCGGGTTACAATACATAAGATACATGGAAGAATACATTCTGAAGTTACATATACATCAACAAATCCTTCCTATTGGAATTACGGGATCAACACACGTTCTTGAGTACCGAAGTCACCAGATCCATTCTGAACCGAATTTCAAGGATGATACAATCCCACCACCTTCTCGATGACTGAAATTCACCGGATCCATTCTGAACTGAAGTCCAAGGATGATACAATCATGCCACCTTCTCGATGACCGAAGTTCATCAGATCCGTTCTGAATCGAAGTCCAAGAATGATACAATCCTGCCACCTTCTCGATGACTAAAGTTCACCGGATCCATTCTGAACCGAAGTCCAAGGATGATACAATCCTGCCACCTTCTCAATGACCGAAGTTCACCAGATCTGTTCTGAACCGAAGTTCAAGGATGATACAATCCTACCACATTCTTGATGACCGAAGTTACACCAGATCCATTCTGAACCAAAGTTCAAGGATGATACAATCCTACCACATTCTTGATGACTGAAGTCACTGGATCACTTCTGGACATATGTCCCAGGATTATACAATCCCTCTTCATTCTCAAAGACTGAGGTCTCCGAGTCACTTTTTTTGGGGGGGACAAGTTCCCAAGGATGATACAACCCCACTGCAACATCACTACTCCCCCTTTCAGGGAAGGTCTTTTCGAACCACACCAAGCTTGTCTCAAAAGTGTTCAAACTTTACTCGGGACATAGGTTTCGTGAACACATCATCGTCTACATCTTCAGTATGTGGATACTGAACTATCACCATCTGTATCTCTAGTAAGTGAATACTGAAAGCATCATCACCTCTATATTTAGTACAGAAATACAGAATCACCGTCATATGAATCTACAGTATGTAAATACTGAAACATCATCTATATCTTTAGTATGAGAATACTGAAATCATCATCATCTATATCTTCAGTATGGGAATACTGAAATCATCATCATCTATATCTTCAGATGGGAATGCTGAAACATCATCATCTCTATATTCAGTATAGAAATACTAAATCACCATCATCTGCATCTACAGTATGTAAAAACATCATCTATATATTCAGTATGGAAATACTGAAGCATCATCATCTCCTTCTTATCTCGTATGTAGAAATACTGGATTTCTATGTGTTACAATGGAACACATGGTTCTCTGTCATTACAGCTCTGGTTATCACATAGAATCACAGTAGTGTCCAACTCTAGGTTGAATAATCCTGACATCAGCTTCTGAAGCCATATGGCTTCACAACTAGTAGAGTAAGCTACTAAATATTTTGATTTGGCTGTGCTTAGATCAACACTAGATTGCTTTCTGCTAAACCATGAAATCATAGCAGATCCCAGACTATAACATCTACCTGATGTACTTTTTCTATCTGAGATACTTCCAGCCCAATCTGCATCTGTGTAGCCATACAATCTATACTCATGGCTACCATCATAGTATAAACCAAGGTCTATAGTCCCTTTTAGATGTCTCACCACATGTTTTGCAGCTACTAGGTGAACCCGTCTTGGTTGAACAATATATTGACTTAAGGTGTTCACGGCAAAACAAATGTCTGGTATGGTATTTGTTAAGTACATCAATGACCTAATGATCTATCTGTAATGAGTTGCATCCACTAAATCTGATGAATTATCAGCTAACAGTTTCAGGTTGGAGTCCATGGGTGTGGCCATGGCTTTGCATTCCAACATATTGAATCTCTTCAATATCTCTACCACATACTTTCCTTGGTTGAGAAATATTTCTTCTGAACTTTTCCATACTTCCAGACCTATGAAATAATGCATTAACCCAAGGTCTTTCATCTCAAATCCTTCTGCTAGTTTCTTCTTGATTTCCATGATCTATTTCTCATTCCCTATCAAGAATAAGTCATCCACATATAATAACATGATGATAGGTTCATCTTCTACAACCTTGGGATAAAGGTTAGGATCAGCTCTACTCTTGTTAAAGCCCATAATTGACAAGAAATTTTCTATCCTTCCATACCAAGCTCTGGGAGCTTGCTTCATGACATAGAGGGCCTTCTTCAACTTACATATATGAGTCCATCTGCCTTCAAATTCAAATCCTTGTGACTATTCGATCTAAAACTCTTCCCCAATCATACCATTAAGGAAGGCTTGTCTTTACTTCATCATGGAAGTAACTACCATCATAGTTCTGAAGGAAGTGTACCTTGCTTTCTGGAGTAAATGTCTCTTCAGAATTAATTCCCTCTTTCTTATAGAAACTTCTAGCCACAAGTATTTCCATACTTCTATCAGCAACATATTTTATCTTGCAAATCCATTTGTAAGATACCACATTCTTGCTTTCTGGTTTGAGTACTATATCCCAAACATCACTCTAGTATTCTTTCATCATAACATCTTCCATGAGTTCATCTTGTCAGATCATCAACATATCCTAGTCTTCTGCATTCAACTTTGAAGGTTGGAACCCACTTTACTCTTGGTAAAGTCTCGATCCATTAGGAAGTTGTCCATCATGTCGTATAGTGTTGAACTTAGATATCTTCTGTAGTCACTCCCCCTGAAGTGGAGTATTATATTCCTTCTTCATTCTGTACAGGTGATTCTATGCTTGATATATACTGGTCAATAGAGTATGTCATGTCATAGTCTATTCTTTCTGAGGCAAATCACGATTCTTGCTTTGTACACTTGTTCTTGCAGATCCATATGGAAGATACTACGTACTTCCCTTTATGTCTCAAAATCATATCGATACATCATTCCCCATAATCAACTGTTATTCTTTGATCATAGCTTCTTTCATAGCATTCTTTTCTTCATCTTGAGTTATCTCTCATGCCCATGGTGGTCTTCATCCTTCAAGGTGGATCTGCAGCTCTCTGAAGCTCTTTCTTTCGTCATGGTGTTTCTGACCCTGGGAGCTTCAGATTCATGTTTATTGAATTGTCATCACTTGTTCTTTAGAACACGTGTCACCCTTCTTTTCTTTTAGGAGGTTGTACAAGGCCTTTCCCATCACATGCATGCAAACAACACATCAACTGAATATAATCAAATGCATAACAAAACAATATCATTAAATGACAATTGAATACTTATCTTTTGTTTGTTTCGTGGGTAGACTCCTTCTTGATCAATCTGCTTCATCATCTTCTTCATCCATGAAATCATCATTTCTTATCCAAATGATAAGATGGATAAGAGGTTTGTCAAGAATTGAGTTCTTCATATTCCTCATCGCTTGAGGGATCTTCTTTGAATGGTGAGAGCTTGATCTTCAATTTGCTCCCATATTTCTTCTTCTCTTCTTATGAGATGAGCTTCTTCTTCTTCCCAGAGTCAAATGAAAGTAATCACTTCCTTTTGGCACACATTCCTCACATGAATGAATCCCATGATCATGGGAGGCCATTCAAGGTGGCTATCACCACTTCTGCATTCTCTGCTTCTTCTTCTACCACTTCAAGATGTTATGCATTCTGGATCTTCACATTCTTCAACTGTTTTCTCAAATCCATATTCTGAATTATGTTCTTATTTTAAAATAGCTTGATCAAGGAATCAAACATCTTCGGTGTCTTTAGGGAAGACACTTGTTGTACAAGTTGATTTGTGATTGAATCAATAATGATCTTCTTGGCCTTGATCAAGTTCTTCTTGTGTAAGGCTTTGAGGCTCATCTCCCTCTAGAACTGGAACCTCTCTACTCATGTAGGTGTCCAATTCATTTTCTTCAGAGAGATCAAATACTTCCATGATTGGAATTTTTTAACTTCACCAAGCTTATCATCAATCTGATGTGATATATCACTTTGAAATGAGAACCTCAAATGCAAATAGCAAAAGATTAGATCTTACCAATTTGAGGTGTCTGTCCTGCTTCCGAAGCTGGTTGATCTAGGGTTTGTCAGAGAAACCCTAATTTTCAAAACTTGGAATTTTCAGATATGATTCAATAGAAAGATAGATCTCTTCAAATGGAGTTGTCCAATGTACTTCTTTTCTAAAAACAATGGAGGGAAGCTCCCAGAACAGGAAGCCCTAGTTTTCCAATTTCTTCTGCATAAATGCCTGTTATTGTTTCTATGATATGGCAAAATTACTGCTCCCCTATGTCTGAAATTTTGCACTGAGGTAACATCGCATGTCCCTGATCCAAAAACATAGTTTTCATCAGAATTTGTTTCACCAATTTGGATTTATGATCATTTTCCCAAGGTGACCTGTTACAGGACTGTTCAGGATAGTGAAGTTGTATGGAATAACATGTGTCACCGGTTCATCTTAAGGTTCTGAAATTCAGACCACAGAAAGTAAAGAATCTGATTTTTCTAGAACATCTTCAGGAATTCCATTTGGACCTCTGTAGCCCACGCTACAACAATTATCCCCAGGTGTCCTATTTAGGGATGAATTCTGGAAGAGGCTAGAACCCTAACTTGGAGGGATCATATCTCCCAGAATATAACGAATATGAGGCTGAATTTTGGGTACACTATAAATAAGGATTTTATCTTCAGCCTCTGCATGTTTTCAACTCTTGATCCTTCGCCAATCTCAGGATATAGCGAATGTACCAAAACTTAGAAGTTTTAGTATTTAGGGTTTTTCCAGATAGGGGTCAAACTAGGGTTTGACTTTTCTGGAGTTTCACCCAACCAAATTTCTTGATCCAAGTCTCTAAAATTCGATTTTGATGAGGAGAAAAATCCTATGCTGGGCTCACTCAAAAATTCCTCTTCTATAGAAATCCCTAATTTTCTGCACCAAAACTGAAAATGCTCGAAATCGAATTCCGCTTCGACAGAAAGTTGTACCCTTCAATGGAGAGTCAGTCTAGCCTTATTTTTCTGATTGATTGTGGATAGAGACCCAAAAAATAAGAATCCCTAGCTTCTATAGCTACACAATGTCTTCTTTCAGGGTGCCTCTGATACCATGTTAAATTTTCATATGCTTAGCTAAGACATCAGTATTTTATTTCATATTCATAACAAAAGCATATAAACAGGATCACTAAAAGATAGATAAGCATAACCATACAAAAGGAACACAAGGATTTATCCTGGGAAAACCCTAAAGGGAAAAACCCAGCAAAAGCTTCCTCAATATAGATGCCCCAAAAAGATAAAAGATAAAAGATAAAACCATCAAGGAGATCAAAGCCTGATCCTCCTCCTTCTCCAGCTACTTCTCTTCTCCACTAATGCGCTACACAAGTGAGAGTGTGTGTGTCTCAAATGAGGAGCACCACACCTCTATTTATATGCATATGTTCACTTAAATTAACTCATTCGACATGTAGGCTTGAGTTAAATCATGTAGGCTCAAGTAACCACACTAGGGTGCTAATGACCCACCTTTACAATTAGAGGGGACTACCTCATGAATCTTATTAGTTATTCTGATTAGAAGCATCGGGGTACAAAGTAATACAAGTGGTTCTCCCGGTAGGACCATCAGGGACCACAAAAGATACATATAGAATATTCTTCGAAGTTACAATATTTCAACATACCGACTATATCTTGGGGATGAGGTATGTGGTTGGTTGTGCATGTGTTGGTGGTGTGGATGGTAGAACTGAGTTTGGAGGTGGAGCTAAGGTTGTTGGTGGTGTAGGTGATGGTGGATGTTCTAGAGTTGATGGGGTGATCGAAAGGGTACCTGTCGGAATAATATTTTCAACTTCAGGTTGAAAGTCAACATGGTTGTCAGTTTCTTCATATTCAAGTAGGTTGTCTATTCCTTGATCTAATTATCATGTTTCTACTTGATCATTTACATCAAGATCAACGGATCCTTTATCTGTTTCATTAACCTGAAGGGGAGGATTTGTAGTAGATGGTATAAAAGATGAAATGTGAGCTGTGACAACTTGAGATGATTTTTTGGGGTTTCTTATGAATGAGGATTTAATAATTCCCACAATTGTCAGTTCTAGGGAAGCTTTTTGTGGTTTTTTGGGTTGCTGGTTGAGAATTCGTTGTGAAGAGCTTGGCTCAGTGAGTGGGTATGGGGTATTTATTTGTTGAGAATTGTGGAAAATATTGGGAATATTATTGATAAATTGCTGTAGGTTAGCATATTTATTGAATTTCTCTTCGAGTGTTTTAGGAAATATGTCTTTATAACAGTTTGATGAGACAACAACGTCCATGTTTGGTGTCTCTTCTTGCACTATTCTAGTTGGATATGGGGGTCAAGGAGTGGAGATTAAATCAACAGAGTCTACTTCAGGGGGGTAGCGACTCTTAGATTTTTAGATTTTATTGTTTTCCTTTTGCTTCTACAAAGTGTTTGAACTACTTCTCAATAGATATTTTGTGTTTGGTGGCATCCTCCAAGATGTCGGTAGCTCTGGAAAGTAGCCCTTCCTCATCATTTGACTCTCCTTGAAGAATGGGTTTGCGCTTTCCCTTCCCTTTTTCTGAACTATAGTTCTTCTCTCGTGATTTGGATATTTCCTAATATATGTGTTGGAGATTTTGCTTCATCAGAGCATACTCAAGTTTGTTAGACTGTGTTTCTTCGTCTATTTGTTCAACCTCCTCCTATTGTTCGGTCAGTACAATGGATTGTTGTGTCTATGGTACGGTTACTATCTGAAGAGTATTTTTCTATTCTACTGGGACGTATTCCAAAGTGAAAGTGTTGATATTTTATAATCTTTTTATCAATGGGGTCGCAGTGGAATTCAACTCGTTTGCTTTGGTGTTTGTGGATCTGGTCTCCTTTGGTTCCATTTTGTTGGTTGTGGGTTCAAGTTTCTAAATAGGTAGTTTGATCTAGGGGTCTGATAACTCTGGCTCTCTAGTTCTTCATAGAATGATATGAAGTATTCATTCGATGTTCTATTTATAGGTGGAGCGGGTGGCAATCTTATCGATGGAGGTATTAATGGCGGATCTGATGGCAAAGGATGCTCTATTGATAGCTCTTTTAATGCACTCTAGTTTTGGCACTCCCTCTTTCTGTAGTCATGATGGCTTGATTGGATCGTTTGATCCTCTTTTCAATGATGGAAATGTCAGTAGAATGACCGGTAGTCAGCATTTCAATAATGTTGGTTTTTATTTCTGTTGAATTGTAATATGTTACTTCCTTCATGATTTCTTGTCATTTTGATCTTGTTGGATTTGATTCTTTCTATTGTTTTTAGGTTTTCAATGGTTTTTATAGTTTTTTGTTTAACGGTTCCATATATATATATATATATATTATTTTATAATTTCCTTAGTTTTCATATCGCTTTAGTCAAGCACTGTTAACCAGTTTCTGAAATACTATGCCTTGTAACGTTCTTAGTTGGACTGATCCATTGGAATTGATTTCTTCAACGATATAGGGTCCCATCAATTCTATGTAGCAGTTTCTTTGGTTTTCCTTTTACCCAACAGTTATATAGCAATGCAAGATCTCCAACCAACAAGTTCTTGTTTTTGATATTTCGGTCATTCCATTCTTTCTGTTATTTCTTTTGATTTTCTTGGTGCTAAATAGAAATTAGTTGGCATTCTTCTAGCTTAACTATTTGCATTAGTCGGTCCTTCTTTTCTTCTTCAACATTAATATGTAACATGTCGAATATTACTGGTGTCTATTGTCGGAAGTGTAGGGGAATGACTGCTTCTTGGCCATAGACTAGTCTGAATGGTGTTTGGTCTGTAGATCACTTGTATGTTGTTCTATATGCCCATAATATAGCATAAATTTTCTCATCCTAGTAATCTTTTTCAGTGTTGCAAATTTTTGTTAAGCCTCTTATTAAGGCTTTGTTAAATGCTTATATTGCCCCATTGGACTGAGGATGATAAGATATGCTTTGTCTGTGATCGATTTTGAACTGCTCTGTCAGTGCTGCAATGGTTTTGTTTATAAAATGTGATCCTTGGTCATTGATTAGAGTCAATTGACAACCAAATATAGTAATTATAATTTCATATATGAATTTGGAAGCTACTTCACTATAAATTATTTCGACAGGTTATGCCTCTGCCCATTTAGTAACATACTCCACTGCTATTATTATGTAGCATGCACCTTTCCTTCTTGCTGTAACTAGAAACGGTCCTATAAAGTCGATAGAACAAATTTCAAACATTAAACTTGGGTTTATCGATATTAAGGGCATCTTAGTACTAGGTAAAGGTCGACCTAAATGTTGGAAGTGATCACATTTACTAACAAACTTTCAACAATCCTTGTGTAATGTTAGCCACCATAGTCTCAACTGTTGGATCATTTTAGCAGTCATGTCCAGCTGAAAATGTCCTCCAGTTGGGCCACAGTGTGCTTCATGCATTATGTTTTCTCTTTTATTCTATAAAACACACCGATGGAGTACTTCATCCAAGCCCATTTTATATAGGAATCCATTAATTAGACTATATGGTGCAGCTTTCATTTCTATAACTTGTTTCTCTTTAGTGCTCATAGCTTCAGGTGCTTGACCATTCTCTAAAGAGCTATTTCTTCTAGTTCTATCAGTACATCTTCTATTCGAAACAGATGCACATCTGGAAGATCATCTTTGACTCCTATCGATTCCTCCCTCATGTCGATTTGTGACAAGTGGTCGATTCTGACATTTGGATTTCCTGGTCGAACTACAACTTCAAACTCAAATTCTTGGAATAGTAACAGCCAACGACAGATTCTTCCATGGTGTAAAGGTTTTTTTACTAGATATTTTAGCACTTGATGATCAGTGTAAAATATAAATGGTTTATCTAATAGGTAATGTTGATATTCTTGGAGTGCAAAGACCATCCCTAATTCTTCCCTTTCTATTTTAGAATAACTTTGTTCTTCTTTGTTTAATTTTCTACTGCTATACACGATTGGGTAGTCCATCCCATTGTCTCCTATTTGTGTTAATATTTCACCTATTTCTATGCTTGATGCGTCAATGTGTACATGAAATTTGACCAACCAATTTGGAAACCTAAGAATAGGTGCTTCGACTAGTTTTCTCTTTAGAGTGTCAAATGATACATCACATTATTCATTCCATTCAAACTCCTGGTCATCTTTTAAAAGTTCTTCCAAGGGGTATCTCATATCTGAATAGTGAAGAATGAATTTTCTTTAAAAGCTCGTATGCCCTAGTAACACTCTGACTTGTTTTGGATTCACCGGAGGTTTCAAGTCGATGATAATTTTTAGTTTTTCAAAGGCGACTTTGATTCCTTCTTTGCAAGTTTTCATACAATATGTCCCAATATAATTCATATATGGGTCAAAAAGATGCATTTGTTTATGTTGAGAGATAAATGGATTTGTTGGCAGCGTTCTAGCATTAATCTTAACCATTTTCAATGGTCTTTAAACATGGATTAAATTATCCAATCGTCGAAGTATACATCCATTGTTTTATATATGTATTCCTGAAATGCTTTGACTACTATTATTGAGAATATGGCTGGTGCGTTCTTAAGACCAAATGGCATAACTCTATAAGCAAATGAACCAAATTCAAAGACGAATGTTGTCTTTTTCTGATCTTCCTTGGCAATCAGAACTTGATTGTATCCTAAAAATCCATCTGTAAATGATTAGCACTCGTGTCCTGTGACTTCATTTAGGATTTCATTTGCAAACGGTGATGGAAATGGATCTGTTAAAGTGACTTTATTCAACTCCCAAAAATATAAATAGATTCTCAATTTTTTTTGGGTCATTCTTTTTCAGTTGAACAACCATTGGGATTTCCCATTTTGACTGATCAATTGGATAAATGATTTGCGCTGTTAACATGTTGTCGAACTCTTTTTTCATTATTTCCTTATATTTGTGAGCCAATTTGTAAGGTATTTTCTTGACAGGTCTTGTGTCAGGTTTGATATCAATATGCATTTCACTCATTTCCTGTACTAACCCTTCAATATATTTATAGTCTTAGGAAAAGAAATACTGAAATTATTTCAGTATATTGACTGTTTCTATTTTTTGTTCTTCGCTCCAATAGCCACCTATTCTTGATATTTTTGGTCTAATGTCACTAGATATGTCGACTTGTTTGGTTTTAACCTTCGCATCCATCCATTATGGCACCTTTCTTTCATTGATTTGTCAGCTTCCCTCCTTGAATTGAGAAAATGATGCTAGAAAGTCTAATGTTGTCATCCGATCGGTATCTTCTTTGTTGGTCGATTCGACCTTAAGTATCGTTCTAATTGGTTTTACCATTTCTGAATGATCGGATTTCCACTGAAATTTGTTTCCATGTGTATGCTCATTTTCTAGTCCAAGTCTTGTCGAGTGTGGTATTATATTAGAATGAATGTTATTACATGATTCCTTCGATCGGTTATTATTTTGTGTCAAACTATGATGAATAGTCGTTTGTATGAATTTTTTTATTTGTTTTGTTGCTTAGACCAATTTTACATCCTCCAGTATGAATTTAAAGTCCTTGGTAATGTTTTCCTTGAGTTCATTCCATACGAACGTTTCTCCTCATGTTTCTTCCATCTTATACCACTTGGTAAATCGTCCAATGTGGATGGAACGGGATGCAACCATATACGTTCATCTTTGTAACCAAGTCTTCTCCATTCTCTTTCACATATATTTATATTTTTTTGGGATCGTGTCCTTGTGTGAAGACATGTATCTGTGCATGTTTAGTTAGCTTCCTCCCACTGAATCTTTCGACAAAAAATGTTGAATTTGTTTTCCACATTGTAGCCTCGATTTATGGGTATCCCACCATTGAGAATCTTGACATGTAAACGTTTAGACCAAGATTTTGAGTTGGTCGTGCTCACCTAAGTTTTTGGAAACTTTTTCTATATGAAAAACTAGTGACCCTCTTTCTTTATACAGAAGAGAATATTTATTTTCTGTTTGGTTTGGTGCTAGAGAAGGGTATTCCCTAATTTATCTTTAGAATATATTTGGTATGATTGACATAGAGAAACATTGACATGTCAGTTTTTTCAATATGGCCTGGATGGTCCAACATCCTCTTTCTTGAGTTTCATATTTTTTCATCTCCCAATCTTATAATTCTACATTTGAATTATATCCAACTGAATCTTGGTTCCCCAAATGAATTTCTCCATAAATATTTGGATCGATATAATCTTCATCATTTTGCATTTTATAGAGTTGTCGGACACAAACCTCTTCATCTATGGGTTTGGTCCATGTCTCACCTTGTGAAGGATGAATAGGGACAATTACTTTCTTCCCATTTCCTTTAAGTTTTATTTGTTCTTTATCCAATGTAATCGAGGCTTTCATATTTTGACCCCATGTTCGGCCCACCAAGGCTGGGAAGAAGTCGAATCCTTCCTTAGGGTTTATGATTTCAAAGTTGAGTTTTTTAGTAATTCCTTTTATGGTCGTTTTGACATTTCTCCATACCCCAATGGGTTCGATAAGTCCTTGGTATGCTAATTTTAGATACATGCCTGATTCATTCAGTCGAGGTCTTCCCAATTATTCCCATGTATATCACGTCACAATATTCACTTGGGATCCAAAATCAAGAACAAATTGTTGAACGTGATATCCTTCTATTTTTAGGTCAACAAGTGGTATAACATCACTCTCATATTTTTTATTTAGGCTGCATATATTATTAGTTTGCTTATCCATACTTGTTTTGTTTTTAATATTGTATAACATATCAATAAATTGTGCTACTAATTTATCATTATGTATTAAGTTAAGTAGTTCTTGTGTTGGGGCGCGTTAGTCAGGTAACTTCGCAGCTGTTGGTAAGTGGAGTTAGGGGTCAAAATAGTCTTAGGGGTGGCAGGGTAAGTCAAAACCCCTTTGTTTTGTAATAAACCCATGGTTTAAATCCAGGGTTTAGGGTTTTTTGGAGACCATGGTTTGAAGCCATGGTTTTGTATCAGCGCGATGTATAAATAGGCATTTTTGTAATAAGAAAAGGTTAGGTTTTTTTATGTAAAGAAAGGTTAAGACGAAGCTAAGGCTGATATTGTAAGGAAAGGTTAAGTCCCAGCTGTGTGCGTGGATGACCTCTGCAGCTGTGTGCGCAGAGGGATTTTGTAAGGAAGATTGAGGAAAGACCTGCAGCTGAGTGCGCAGGGGCCTGCTGCTGTGTGCGCGGATTTTAAAGGATTGAAGGGATCTGCAGCTGAGTGCGCAGATCAAACTGTGGATTTTGTAGCAAGTTGAATAGACCACAGTTTGTGGATGTAACCCCTACACTGGGGGTGAACCACGTTATATCCGATGTTGTGGTTTCTTGTGCTGTTGTGTTTCTGTTGTCTTTTATGCATTAATAACTGTATGCATCTGATAAGTTAAGATCGTTGTTAATATTTAGCTTCGCTGTGAATTCCCTGTAGTGGGTTGAGCAAGTAACGACTGTTTATTTATCTGCGAAGTTGTATGTGAATGAATGGTAAAGCTTTTATAGTATTGATTAATAATATTGTTAAAGGCTAAGGTACAGTAATCCCCCTCTCGGCTTGCAGAAACCTGATTCTGTGGCACCCCATAGCTGTTTTGGGTGAGACTGCAACCTGCGCGCAGGTTGTTGCCGAAAGGGCCAACACTGTGGGTCTTTTTGCTGGTGCGACACTAAAGGTTTAAACCCGGGTCTGCCCTATTTCCCAACAAATTGGTTCCGTTGCCAGTTGAACTCAGTACCTGCTCAAGTGGGGTTTACATTGTACCTCAGAGGCTATGTTCTGGAGGCCCTCTGTGAAGGAAATAGGTGATTGGTTTGCTGAGACTTGTCTAAAATTCGCACAGCGAGAGAATACGAATCCGCGTCGAAGCACAAGTGACTTTCTACAAAGGTATGTTTTTTGTGATGCTTATGAAATTTTCTTTGGTAGTTTCCACATAGAGTTGCACCAGTGGTTGTCTAGGTTAACAGAGAGGAGGACGAACTTTCAAGCTCGACGGATTCTTGTGTGGACCCCCGCAAGGGTCAATCTTGTGCAACACGTAAACAACGAGGTATCCCGCGCTGTCGATTTCTGGACGACGCGAACGTTGGAAGCCTTCGTGACGGAGTTTGCCATCGACACAAGCACTTCTTTCAGTGAAGCTGAACGGCAGTTTTTCAAAGGCCCCCATGGTAAGTTTTTAAATTCCTTAAGCTTGAACATTAAAATACTATTGGTCGAAAAGGGTATATTATTATTTGAATCAGACTGTTAGTAGTACTAACATATGTTTGCAAGTGAGAATATTTTTGACGTGCAAAGTGGGTTGCCGCGAAGTGAGCGAAGGTACAAAAGATATTTTGAATCCTACTCCTCAGGGCAGACCATCTCACTTCCCCCTATAAACCCTCCACAACCAGACCTTGAAGAAAACCCTTCGGTAGGAAACCCTCCTGCCACCCCCCAGCGTCGCTGTGCTACCCCTAAAGTTCGGCCGCAGTGTGACAGGAAACCAAGTCCAAGTATTCCGACCATAGGTCAATCGGCCCCTATAAATCCCCCCCCATCAACGTCCTGTCCTCCTCCCAACCCTCCCAGAACCACCATGGCCCACCTAGCTGATGATATTAAGCTGCCCATCTTCAACGGAACGGGATCAAAAGATCCAGAACAGTTCTGGTTTTTATGTGAGGCCGTCTGGAACGCGAAGAGCATTACCGACCTGGATGTGAGAACCGCGCAGCTCATTACTTCCTTTCGCAACCGCGCTTTGACCTGGTTCATGAAATTCTCCAGTAATCAGCACCCCACTTTGGCTGAAATCAAGGCCGCCATCATTAAGGAATTTAAGAAACCAAAATCAGAATCATAGAGCATCACTGAACTCAAAGAGATTCAACAGCGGTGCGGCAAATCAGTGTGGGACTTTGATCAGAGATTCAAAGTTCTACTGGACCAAGTCAGTTTTACCATTAGTCCTGCGTAGCACAAGGAATGGTTTATTGCTGCATTATTGCCACATATCAGAACCCCGCTCATGCAACAGAAGGTTGCTGACCAGCAAGAGGCTCTGGAAATTGCAATGAAGCTAGAGACTGCCCCTGTCGGAGACAATTCTGGTATTGCCCAAATCCAAGCACAGCTGGCAGCAATGGCCCTAGAGCTTCGTGACATGAAGAAAGCTAAAACCAGTCGAGAGGAGGTCTGGTGTACACAATGTCGGTCCGAGGGTCACCATAGGGACCAGTGCCCTATGGTCAGAACTTACCTAAATACGGGCACGCCCAACCAATTCAATGCCGGTGTTCTATATTGTGAGATTTGCAGAACCACTGGCCAGCATCGCCCTGAGCACTGCCATATTCTTCAGAGATATGTTCAAGTTCCCAAAAACCCCTACTGCCAGTTCTGTAAGTCCATAGGGCATAATGAAGAAGAGTGTCGTAGCTACGAACTTATGCGAGAGTGCACCTCTAATGCCTACCGAGTCCACAATGAAGCTTAGAATAATGATGGCTATGGCTACTATGGCGGTGCCTTCGGAAGAGGTGCTTTTGGCGGTCGCAGCCGTGGTGGGCTGACCGGAAGAGGTAGAGGCCAGGTTGTGTGTTACAATTGTAACCAAGTTGGTCACTTGGCTCGCGACTGTCGGAACCCCACTACGACCTGTCGGTATTGTCGCGCAGTGGACCACGTGATTGAATAGTGCCCCCAGCTCCTTGCCAAGATTCAGGAAAACAACCATGGCCCCACCCCAAACATTTAGTTGATTTTCATTGAGCAAAGACCTACCCCAACCCTCAATGTGGTCGCCCGGAGTGGAGCTACGACGCATACTCAAAACTCGCCAAAGAAACCTGCCGCGGTGTGCGTATGTAAGGCCTCCGAGAAAATTCCAACCGTGGACCCTGTGAAGGACCAAGTACCAGTCCAGCAGGCCCAGTGGGATATTGTGGACCCTCGCACCGTGGAAGCACCTGCACGGCAACCTCAGCCGGCTTCGCAGCTACACGAGCCCTCGACGGATAAAGTAAGTACACTATCCTCTTTCTTGCAGAGCTGTATGAAACTCTTGCGGAATCAGAATGCTCTAAAAGAGCTGCAAAAAGTTCTTGCTGTCACAGACCCTCAGAGAGGAATTGATCAGGAGAAAACTGTTAGTCGTGTCCGAAGAACGGGAAGGGAAATGAGATTGAACGTTCAGATCGGAGAATATGATATGACCGACGTCATTTTGGATCTTGGATCAGACGTTAATGTTCTACCCAAGCAGACCTGGGGACAAATGGGAAATCCTTCATTGGTTTGGTCACCTATACAACTGCGATTAGCTAACCAGCAAAGAATTGTACCATTAGGGAGACTTCTTAGTGTTCCAATCGACATCGATGGGGTCAGTACTCTGGAATATTTTGAAGTTATTGAGATCATTGATGACAGCCACCCTTATCCAGCTTTGTTGGGAATTGAGTGGGCCATGGCCAATGCTGCAGTCATCAACCGTAAGAGGAGACAGATGACCTTCGAAGGAAATGGTCTGCACGTTATTATACCCCTCGACCCATCCCAAGGAGAAAGATATACAGAACCACTCAGAGATGAAGGGGAGCAGGATACTCTGGATCACATATACAACATCACAGCCAAGGACGCAGATTATGTCGATCCTGATGATGAAGGTGTAATGGATTGGCAATGTGATAGCTCCTGCATGTCTGATTCCGACGATGGTCTGGAGAATTGGCAGAACCGACTGTAGAAGTTACATGGCCACAGATGTGCGTAGATCGCTCAGTCTCTTAGGTGCCTTCGTGCACAGCCTAGAGAGTTGCCTATGCATGTGGGGATGACAGACCCGGGAGAATTTATTGCATCTGTGCCAAAATGAGTACCTCAGTCACAAAAGTCCCAAAGCCTGGAAATAGCACTAGAAGCTACAGCAGCATGGGGGACCGATCCTACAAAGTCTCACCCCAGTCGGGGAACCTACCAGAAATTCCTGCACCCCAGATTCATAAGTCAAGCTCCAGAGGTGCGAAGTAAGTTCAAGGGGCTGACTAGTCTTCAGCGACATTTGAGGCAGAACTATGCAGGAAGTAAAAACACACCCTGCAAGGCGTGGATGCATACGATCGTGCATATCCTGGACCTTATAGTGAAAAATGGGTATATGGAGGATGAGCTCCGCCACGGTACTGTAAGTGGGGATGACTTTTTGATCACATTTTCTATTGACAAAAGTCGTCCTGTCTTAGATATAGCTTTCCGATCCAACCATGATCACCCAGGAATGGAAGACCACACCAAGGGGCAGAGCCAAGATGCCATCCCCTCAAATAAAATAGTCCTGTCGCAGACATTACCTAGTCGAGTCGAAGGGCACTATTGTGCCGAGGTTGCTTATTTCCCTGAAGCTTCAACCATGATTCTGCCGAGGCCCAAAAACATAGTGAGGCACAAAATCCGACCGTTGGGAAGCAGCCAATTTGGCGGCGGCAGAGTTTTAATTGCTTTAAATGACTGTACTAAGACCAGTACCAGCAATCGCGGATAAGATTTTTGTCAGACTTGGTGCCTTCAATGCACTGTCCTGCCTGATTTGATTGATGGCGTGTATAAGAAGATGCCCCAGTTAGGAAAAATTGCATCCTGCGTTTCTTCAAGAATTCTGAGTGAACCCATGACCACTGAACGCAAGATTGACGATTTGGTCAGAGAATTCGAGCAAGAGGGTCTGATCCCCTGTTCTAATCGACCGACTACCCTAGCTCATTGTGAAGACATTCCCCCAGCACCACCACGGCCGATGCAGACACGGTCTTCGAGGAAAAAGTCCAGCAGTGAAGTTCACACCAAGCGCAACCAAGATCGGCAACGGCAAACAGGGCAAACACTAGCAGCTCATCCTATGGAGCCCTCTGGTTCCACACAGACCCCGGCTAGGGGAAGGGAGAATATTCCACCACCACGGCCACCATATCTACCACCTGTGCGCCTAGGTACCGCGCTACCCCGTCGGACGAAGCAATTTACATTAGCCACACCCTCGCTGCCACAGGGAGTGCAGTTGATAGGAAGTATGACAGGGAAGATTGATCGGTTTAAGTACAGTGACCATGACACCAATGACCATGGCAAGTTTCCACAGTTTGAACCAGCACAATACTTGCACCGCGTCAAGTACCCGGATCATAGGGTCACAGTACTGGAAGTGCAACCATGGGCTGCGGGCCTGGACAACGCTGTCCTACTCAAGATACTTAACATTCCCCATTTTGGTCATGGCATACATGTGATAGTAGTGGCCAAGCAGTTACTAGCGCTGGTGCATGACGGCTATTTATGGATAGGGGACCAGCAAATTCCTATTGATGCCGCCCTCATCCATAGGATCACAGGTTTACCCATGGCAGGACCTGATTCGGGAACTGAATTTCTGTCCAAACATGACGATACAAAGCTCGTGCAAACCATGAAAGAGCGGTTTGGCCTGACAAAAGGAAAACAGGGGTATCACACTTCCACGATTCAGGAACAGCCCATTCGCTTTGCAGCTGAACTCTTAGCCTGCAAACTCATACGGAAATGCAGGCCAATTGAAGTACCTGCTCCAGTTATCCGGATTGCTATGAACTGCGCGGAAGGGTATACTTATAATTGGGCCGAATATATTGCTAAGGAGTTTTTGGAGGATGCCTGTGATGCGCAAGAAAAAGGTAGACCTTTTCATTATTCCTGGATTTTAATCCTTATTGCATTAGTTGGGTGGAGAGAACCCACTGAAGCCCAGTTTATAGAATTAAACCCCGGCACGCTAGGGGCAATGAGGTATGCATCCCTATGGATATCCTCAGATAAGGAAGCGCAGCAGATGACGAACACTATGTTCATCTTTTATGCTATGAGTATTCACTATGAGATTGTGCGAATGCCTCGACTTACCAATGAAGTGTTCTCTCAATACGAGGGCGTCGCGCACTTTAGTGCCGATATGCATCATGTTTTCATTCAAGCTCGTGCAGATCCACAACAGCAATGCTTCAAATTACCCTATGTAGTCACCGAACCAGATATCAGGCGGATAGTTCAGCTCTGGCCAGCCGAATGGCTGAAATATTTAGGAAGAAAACCCTCTATTCCGGTTCCCCCAGCCACCAATATTGGTGCAGGTACTAGTCAGGCGCAGCAGCAAAGCCCATTGGAAGATAGCGAAGACCTAAGTGATTCACAGAAGGATGACAACGACCAGGGTGGAGGCGGTGAACAGGATGAACAGGATGAGGAATCGGTCAAGACTATATCAGATCCTAACCCACCAACGAAGCGCAAGTCACCAGAAGTAGCCGAGGTAATCAAGCCGCAGTCCCGCAAAAAGGCAAAAGCGGCGAAGGACAAAGATATTGAGGAAGAAGCCCCTGTCACGCTGGATGCGCTGGAACAAGCTCTAGAACAGTCTATGACAGCGCTTACTAAAAAATGGTCAGAGTTTGCGGAACTGCATCTGGCTCGGCTCTCAGGTATCGCAAACAGGGTATCGGAGCTGAAGGAGCTAGCAGCAAAATCAGTGTACAGTACTACGACAAGTAGCACTACAGCACCCGCACAGCAGGATATTAGACAATGGCCACCCAGAGATCACCCGGGATAGGTATCAAGCGCAACTCTGATACATCCTGACACGGATCCCCGACCCCAGACGGATACAACCGCGGGACTTGATTATACGAAGATGTCTATGTCAGAGTTGCACCTCCGCCAGCTTGCGATTACAAAGGAGATCCATACCCGAACCCAATTGTCCCAAACCCAATTGGAAGACGCCATCAAACAAAACAAAACCTTTGTAACACGTCTAGAAGAACTCACACAACAGAAGAAAGAGGCCGAACATACAACAACTACGTTGATGCGAGCATTGGACGAGGCATGTCAGAGTATTTCTGACTCCGACATACAGGGAGCAAAGGCACCAGAGAAGAGAATCGCTAAGCTGAGAGACTATGCCCAGCAGTCTCGCAGCGAGGTTGAAAGGATGAAGATAGAACATCAGCACCAGATTGCAAAACTTCAATTGCGCATTCCTCTTGAAACTCCACCAGAGGTCAGAGAACAGCGCCAGCAGGACATCAAGGCTTTAGCAGCGAAAATAGTAGATAATGTGGCCAGCATCGCAAAACTAATGGAAGACAGCATAGAAGCATGGGAGAACCTACAGGACCATCCAGATGTAGGTAAGGTCCAGGAAATCATCAAGTTGCGCCAGGATGAATTAGATGCAGTCAGAATAGAAATCAAGACGCTGCCACCTATGCAGAAGATGGCTAAAGTAAAGCGCAGCAAGGAACTTCAGCAGGAAATCGAGTCCTACAGGATGAAGGTAACGCTGCTAGAGAATGCATTACAGCCCCTGGTTGATGAAGCGTTAGAATTGAGCAATACGGCGGAAAGCCAGCTCAAACTTTTGAAGACCTATGACACTTTTGCGCAGGAAAGGGCTGCTACAGACTCATCTTCAATATTATAGGAATTGGTGGAAAAGGAGAAAGCCACTGCTGATATACTACACAACCTCACCAGTCACTTCCATATCCTAGCGCAGAAGATTCTCCCACCAGAGTCCTCATAGAGTGTCCCGGGACGGGCCACTAGTGAGTCTTAGGGGCCTGTTGGGGCGCATTAGTCAGGTAACTTCGCAGCTGTTGGTAAGCGGAGTTAGGGGTAAAAATAGTCTCATGGGTGGCAGGGTAAGTCAAAACCCCTTTGTTTTGTAATAAACCCATGGTTTAAATCCAGGGTTTAGGGTTTTTTGGAGCCCATGGTTTGAAGCCATGGTTTTGTATCAGCGCGATGTATAAATAGGCATTTTTGTAATAAGAAAAGGTTAGGTTTTTTTATGTAAAGAAAGGTTAAGATGAAGCTAAGGCTGATATTGTAAGGAAAGGTTAATTCCCAGCTGTGTGCATGGACGACCTCTGCAGCTGTGTGCGCAGAGGGATTTTGTAAGGAAGATTGAGGAAAGACCTGCAGCTGAGTGTGCAGGGGCATGCTGCTGTGTGCGCGGCTTTTAAAGGATTGAAGGGATCTGCAGCTGAGTGCACAGATCAAACTGTGGATTTTGTAGCAAGTTGAATAGACCACAGTTTGTGGATGTAACCCCTACACTGGGGGTGAACCATGTTATATCCGGTTTTGTGGTTTCTTGTGCTGTTGTGTTTCTATTGTCTTTTATGCATTAATAACTGTATACATCCGATAAGTTAAGATCGCTGTTAATATTTAGCTTCGCTGTGAATTCCCTGTAGTGGGTTGAGCAAGTAACGACTATTTATTTATCTGCGAAGTTGTATGTGAATGAATGGTAAAGCTTTTATAGTATTGATTAATAATATTGTTAAAGGATAAGGTACAGTAATCCCCCTCTCAGCTTGCAGAAACCTGATTCTGCGGCACCCCATAGCTGTTTCGGGTGAGACTGCAACCTGTGCGCAGGTTGTTGCCGAAAGGGCCAACACTGTGGGTCTTTTTGTTGGTGCGACACTAAAGGTTTAAACCCGTGTCTGCCGTATTGCCCAACATCTTGCGATATATTCTATCGACTATCCTCGATTACTTCTTATCTAGTGAATTCTTGAAACATAATTGATGCATCATTATATAATTGATTTTGCTTTATGGGATTAGGGTAATCGTCTTTGCTTTTGATTTTACTTATTCTAGGGTTATCATTGCCAATTTTTGTTCCTTGTCTAGTGACTATTTGTAAATTATTTGTACGAATTACATCATAATTTTGAACATACAACAAGAAATTAACATTTTTATTTTTATTTATTTTGTCGACCATGGTGGCACAATCCTCTAAAGAGTGATTTCCCACACCACAACTGGTAAAAAATTTTAGTTCAGTCCAATCTGTGTACAGACATTCTGCATATCTATGACCTTCATTGTAACATGTGGAACATTGAATTGGTCGTCATGGTCTGTTGTCCCAACTTCTAGGGAATTGGCCTCAACCAGCAAATCCCCCATGATGACTATTGCCGTACCGGTGCTCATATCTCTGACCTTCATATTTTTTATTACTTTTCTCATTCTATTCGTTTCTCCTTGGGATATTATCATTGTTACTCTATGCAACAGCATTTGTTTGATAAAGTACATGATAGTATTATTGATTCTTCAAGTTCAAGTTGCAGTCAGTTGTTGTATGGATTTTTACTTCACAAATTGTGGACCAGGAAGATTTGTCATTCTTCATGTTGAATGGATAATATTTTGTTGTGTGTATCCCATGTTCCTAGAAAATATCACAAAATAATTTGGTTTGAACAAATCATACATCTTCTCGACTGATGTCTTGTCAACAATTGTCTTTGGTATGACCAGTCGTTGAGAAATTTGTGCACCAAATATCTTGTCCTTTGAGGTTAAGTTCCCTTAATGATTTTTTCATTATTTCCAAATGTTCTTCAATACGATTGTCCACAAGGTGTGTTGGATAATCATCATCCATATTGACCTACAATGCTTTCATGAGTTCTTCTTCATATGTTTTGAACGTGTCCAGACTAATATGTCTTTGAATCTTCAGTGAAAGTCTTGCAAGAAAACATTGGATTAATATTTTTTCATCGATATTATAATCTAGTTGGATTAGTAGGTCATTCCATCTCTTGTCATAATCCTGGACAGTCTCTGTAGGTTTTTGAACTATCATTTTAAACTTTTTTCCCATGAGATGCTTTACATCTGGTGTTTTGAAGAAGGATAAGAATTGTTGCTGGATATCTTCTTTGCTCGCATTGGGTGTTTTCTCTATATATTCCATATACCAAGTCAGTGCTCACTTCTACAAAGCATCGGTGAAATATGCTATCTATCTGTATTTGTTTGTTACTGCGTTTGCTTCCCATGTCAATTCAAAGACGAACCAGTGTCGTCTGGGATATGCATCACCTTCATAGAGGGAGATGTGTGTGGTGTCGTGCCCCATATCATCGGTGTCGATGTCTCCTTCAGGAGGTGGTGGTGGGGATGGTCGGATACTCTATGTAGCTATGTGTTGTTCACAGTTATTTTTTACGAAACTCTTGTTTGCATCAGAAATTTTTTTGTTAGTTCCTCCTCGACAAGTTGTCATTCTAGTTTGACTTCTTCTATCGATATCCAAGCCAATTGCTGTAACTTAGTTATTCTTCCTTGTGAAACTGACTGCTCTATGTTTTCTAATGTTTTGTTTGGTAGGGGGGGTTCTCCTTCATGTCTTGGGTAGAGTAGGTGGATACTTCGGTTAGATGGGTACGACTGGAATGTGGCCTAGTTTCCTTCCTCATGTCAAGGAATTATTAGATGGTCAACATCATTTCCTCTGTCGTCTAGTCTGCTCCATATGCCAAAATCACTAGCTCATAGGCTTAGGTCCTCTTCACCAATGGCCTGCACTTGGGCACTCAAGTTTGAATTTATCAGAGATAGAGGTCTTCCATCCTGGGGTATCTCAAGCTGGAGAGATTCTTGCTGCTCTATCCACAAATCTTCCTCCATTGGTGACACTTCTTCATCATCTACGCCCTCTTATTATTGGTCATGACCCGACTCTGGAGGATTTTCTTCATGTGTTGTCACCCTGGTGGCCATTCCTCTCTGGAGCATGACGAACTACTCTCTTAATTACTCCCTTCTCTTCTACCTTTTATCTCTCTCTATTTTCTGTAAATCCATAGTGCTTTTGTGAGTCAATGTCTGAATTATTTATTTCTTGGCCCTAATTTTCATTGTTGGTGGTTCCTTCTACAGTCGACTAGAATCCTTATAATCTAAACTAACACATGACCAACTACCCCCCCCCCCATAGCCTACCAAATGCTTTATTAATCCCATATAGTTCTGTCTATTTTCTCAAGAAGTACTCCCACTCCCTTTTTGCAATAAACATTTCCCATGCTTTCTGCTTCTCCACCCAATTGGTATTTGATGGCATTTTGATTAGTGATGTACGAGGCTCAATAATATGTCCTACTTCCCTATCGATTAGGAACTTAAAAAACATATTCAGTAGATGAGAAAAGAAACTGATTAGTGAAATCATTAAAGAAACTCTTCTTGATGCTCTCAAAAGAGACTCTCTCTTCCACGGTACGTTCTTCGCAAAAATCATTTGTAATTTTTTCAAACCACTCCAATAGATTTATGTGTCCACCTCTTATCAATTTCTAGAGAACATCTTGGTCCTTAATTTCTACCAGTTTTTCAATCTAGTAATTTATTCAGAAACTGAGGCACAAATTCTACAAACTTCTCATGTGCTTCAGTGAATAATTTCTCCTTCTCCTAGGAAATAGCTAGCTTGTTTCTTTGAGTGTAGTTCTGTAAATAGTTTGCGATCTTATGGTCCCACCAGTCCTTAATCTCTTGCTCTAATATAATTTTCTAATGGTCATTTCATCTATACGTGTACTACCGACAATGGAACCAATGTTTTCATCACTCAGATCACTAAGTTACCAATAATACACATAAAGAATCATATACTCATAATAGATACAAGAGATAAGGATAGTAGGTTGAATAACATCTTTATATTACACAGTAAAACATGTGGGTTCATACATACATCAAACCGAACCAAGTTCTTATCTGGCTCAACATCCTATATATATGATTACAAAAAAATTACAAATAACTACTTGTCGATATAGTCAACTGATAGGACCTATGAGGACGACCTAATCTCTAATTAGTTGGATAACTAATCTATTCGGCTAACTGGCTAGTTCCTCCAACACTCCTTCATACCTAGAGTATATAGGGATACCTTGTTAGGATTCATGTGACCAACTGAGTTAACATTTTGGTTGTATTGGCATCAAAATAAACTGAGAATAACACTCGGGAGATTATTATGCACGTGTCATCTAGGTAGTCAACTATTCAAGAAAGGGTACGGTCCCAACCGTCCTTGTTGCATTTTACTATTGGACCCTACGGTATATAGTGACTTTTGGTGCCTTGATAATCCTGTGAGGATCCTGACCGTTCATCTACTCCTATTCACACAGTTTGCTTGTGGATTTTAGACTTGAGTAGTGTTTGTTTTTTTGTGATACTTTTGACACTCTTAGGTAGTTTATATATGAGAGAATCTCCTGGGATCACTGATTAGGAGACTCCTTTTCAGGTTAATTTTTTTTTCTCCCCCTTGTGTAGTTGTTGGTCCTCCCTTCATGGCCACTTTGAGTATTCATGGATTGATTATAGGATTACATGTTTGGTTATTCTCCAATCCTGTTATACCAAGTGAAACCTTTGTGTCAGATCATGGTCCTTTACCACATAAGCATCAACCTCATGTTAACCCTTATCCTTCTTCTTCGAATGTTGAATTGACTTCCTTGTCTTCCTCTTCACTTGTTGAAATCTCTAAAGTTAGTAAACGGGCATGTAAGAAGAAGATGAAAAGGAGGGCTAATAATAAGAAAATTAAGTAGAAGTTCACAACACCAACCTCTAATCATCATGTTGAAACCCCATCATCCACTAATTGTAGTGCTAAGAGTGTTGAATTTCCCACAAGAACACCTCGTAATCCTAAGTTCTCTTATGGAATTTGCAAGCGTGACCATCTTTTGAAATATTTTCAAGGTCTGTCCGAGGTTTTAGAAGTGTGGTCTGAGGCTTCCCAACACCCTGTGTCATCATCCTCTGGTCATCATGTTGATGAGAATCCATCAACCAGTGATGCTATGGTTAAAAGTTGAAAGGCCAGAGATCCTTTATTTCTATGCAAGGGTGTGCACCTTACTTACCTTTGTCCTCTCATCAATGAAGATTCAAATTTGTTGGAAGATATTACTATTTCTTAGCAACGAATTCCAACTAGTTATTGTAAGTTTCCTCTTGACATCCCATTGGTTGATAAAGTGGTCGATCCAATTCTAACATCTGTCGATCCTACTCTTCCTTTGAAGAGTGAAGTCAAATCAGTTGATATAGTTCCAACCTCAGTCGATCCAAGTCTTTCCTTGGAGAGTGAATTTGAAGTGGTCAAGTTGATGTCATATCCACCCAATCCCTCTCTTTCATCATAAAGTTAAGTTTGAATTAGTCTCTTTGACATAGTATTCGTCTTCTCCCTCTCTTCCAGTTGAGAGTGAATTGAATCCCGTTGAAGTTTTTGTAGTTGGTTTCGATTGTTCTATGCAAGATGAAATTTTCTCTTTCGACAAAACCCTCACTGACTAGTGATGCTATATCCTTTGACTAGAGTAATCTAATATAATCTCATCTTCAATTGAGTGTTCCTTTCAAGATATTTGTGAAATTTTCTACAAAGATCATACTCTGCACTAGTGTTGATGAATGGGATTCTATTAGTATTCTATCCTCAAATACTTGGAAAGCCATAGGTTGTCCTCTTCTTGTTCCAACCACCGATTAGATACTGGAGTTTAATCGAAGACCTACTGCACCTTTAGGGATCCTTCCTCATTTTCCTATTACTTTGGAAGGAAAAATCATCTCTATTGATGTCATGGCAGTCCAAGGTCCCTTAGATTTCAATTTGCTCCTTGGCCAAGATTATGTTTATTCAATGAAAGATGTAGTGTCTGCACTTTTGAGAGTGATTTATTTTCCCTGTGATGGGAAGATTGTGACCATTGATCATATTTACTTTTTTAAATCCAATCAATGCATTACTCCTAGTCATCAAACTTCCCTAAATGTCCTAGATGTTCTTTTGGTTCCTTCCCCTTCATCTGTCATGTCTCTCGCCTCTAAACATCGTAACAAAGTTCAGTCGGTTCAAAACCTTAGCTTCTTCTGATCATGAGGAAGCTATTGGGGCATGTCTCCTATAAGGGAAAATATCGCCAACCTCTGGTAATCATGTTGGCTAAGAAATCTCAAGTGATCATAATTCCCATTCTGTGTCAGCTCGTTAAAAAAAGAAATGGATGTCCCTAAGCATAGTTGTTTTCTATTTCAATATTGCATAAAAATGAAGTAGGTCCCCACAAGCATAGATATTCTTGGTTTCAAGCTCGTTAAAAAATAAAACCGACCTTGAGCAGAGTTCCATTTTCATGTCAATATCATTTAAAAATGAAATGGATTCTTCCACTATGTCAAGAATCAATATTTGAACCTTCATTTAATCTGGTTGTAAAAGAATATGAAACAAAGCTTAAGGGGCATGCATCTTCCCTTTGCACAATATATTGGTTACTTTACAGTTATACTTGGGGGAAGTACCAACCACTAGATATCATGTTGGGAAATCACTTGTCAATGGGAGTCATTTTGAGCACACTTTGTTGTAGTTTCTATCTCTCTAAACCATGAAACGACATTTTGACAATAGTTCCTATCCTATGTCAAGCTCATAAAAAATGAAGCAGGTGATCTTAGCATTCTTTCAATCAATCTTCGAGATCGTTAAAAGAAGTAAGATGGTGTTGAGATTACTTTTCATTTTTTGTGATCTAGTTAAAAAATGAAAAGTTCTTTAATCTTTCATTTTAATTTTTCATGCTCTGGATTCAAAAATGAAAAAGGTTCAGAGCGTTATTTCGAAACTTCAATCATGCTCATTAAACCTAGCACTGGATTTTGGTGTCAAATTTTACTTCTTTTTCAGACTCGTTAAAATATTTTTCATGAAAAGGAACCCTAATAGAGTCCTATTTAAGCTCTTTTTGGACTCTTAAAATGTGAAAAGATTTATGAGTGAACGTGTCTTCTTCATGCTTGTAAAAGGACCTAAAGGGTCGTCTTCGTGGTGATAGTTTACCCTTTTTCGGACAAGGGGGAAATTCTTACAAAAAAAGTATACTTTGGCCAATCATGACTCGAAGACTTATCCTTGGTATTATTTTATGATTTTTTGGGCCTTGGGGACTAAATTTGTGAAAAATTCCACCTTGGAGTTTTCTTAGTCATTTCATAATCTCTAAACATGAAACGACAAATGACTTTACTTTCGTTGGACTAATAAAATCAAATGATGAAGGACCCTTTTTGGGAACAAACCTCTCCTTTCTCAGGTTTGCAAAACATGTGAGAATGGAATCATCACTTGATGAGATTTAACAAGTGTTTGTTACCCTCTTTGAAATCATAAAAAATAAAAGAGAAACTCATCCTTCATGATGGGGTAATCAAGGAAAGAGTTTGTGTTTCATGATATTTACGGCAGCACATAGTTACTCTTGAACATGGAACTCATTTTCATATGCATTTCAGTACTTGGGTAATCCATTTGTATTTGAGTACTAGTGATTCCATGAGTCTCCTTAACTCATTTGAGTTTTCCAAGAATACTCCCACCATCAGTTGAATACGAGGTAATGGTATCATTCTCATCAAGTCAATACTGCCAATCCATGCCATGCCCATGTTCAAGAGAGATTTGGTCATCTGCTCACTATCTACAGTTAGTTTACCTTCTATCATGTTGGTTTTCTTTGAGTCGTTCATGTATATCACACTGCTGTCTGGTTTACTCTAAAACATATGTGATCACATTTCGTATTGTTTATGGGGGAATCATCATGACCCTCCTTTGACGAGTCTATTCCTATCGACTTCAACACTTCATCTAGGGATTAGAATTAGAAACCAAGACAAGTACCTTGGGCTTGCATGCCTCAATGGCAGGCTACCTCACTTGTAACATGAGTTTACATCATTGAATCTTGATTGAAAAATCTCATTGAGTGTTCGAATCCAAGTCATTTATTCACAGTCGATGGTATGTATTGAGATACCTTGGGAATCATTGACATCAATGGTGATTTCCCTCGCACTTGTTAAAAATTCACATCAATGACTGGTAATCAAGTGGTTTCTACCATGTTTGACATCAAAACATTGTAATCACATGGTTATATTCATATCATTATGGGTTCGGCTTCAAGAACCTAGGTCATCTGATATTTTTCCTAGGTTGTGATAGAGTTTGTTTTGAGTCATATTACATGGATCCAGTTTCTATTGGTCATGGATGTGTTATGATCTCGTCATGGATATATGCTTGTGTCTAGTAGCCATTATTATGTTCAGTCGGTCTCTCCTTCCATGGATCTAAAATGTATTGGTCGAAAACCATGTTATGAGTCATATGAGACTTGATTCAGTTGTACTACAGTAGCTTCTGGCCAACATCCTTTCTTTCAATTTCTTCACTTCGCAAAGCATTCACTTATCGCATTCCTCTAACTTCATGATTTGGGGGGAATTATGTTACACCAAAATCTTGTCATCTTGATCCATGTGTATACCATGTTCCTAATCCATAAAGTTTCCCTAGCTAAGGTTGATTGAGTTTGAAGTTGTCCCTAGCTCTTTTTCCCCCTCTAAGAGTGTTGAAGCTCTTTCTCCTAAAGAAAGGTGTGCCATATCCTTGATGACACTCTTTCCCTTCATGCAAATATTTCCACTAGCATTGTTTTCCCTCTTGCAAGGTGCACTGGACCCTCTCTTGCACTCTGTCTCCTACTGCAAGGTGCACTAGGGGTGTTTAGAGGAAAAAAATCAAAGCTTCGAGGCCCTTCTCGAAGGAAGATGAGGTGGAGGATCATCCCTAGCTTCTAGGTTAGGTGGAATTCAGTTCCCTAAACTAATGGGAGGATCCCTTAAACCTATCCTCTTAATATTCAACCTACTCTGTCCCTTTAGCCTTATAAATTGAACCCTCTCTTGATTGTGAACGGAGGAAGGAAAATGGTACTATTATGCTTGTGGAATTTCTAGGTGATCACTATCATCCTTTGGAAGGAAAAATATCATCTTTTGGGAGGCTTATCATCACTCTTTGGAGGCTTGTTTTGGATTTTTGGCTGGAAGGTCACAACTTTAAGGCTAGGTTGTGACATTATTTCTCTATGTAATGTTATGTATTTCCCTTGATTACAGTAATACAAATCTCTTTCCATAAATATTATTGTGTTGATAATGTTTAGATATTTCTTCCTCAAATGTTAGATTAGATAAGCTTATATCTATGTATTATTTCGACTTTTATTGATTCTATCTCTCGGATAAGGATTTGGAGCTGAAGACATGAAGGCCTGGAGCTTGGAGAAACAACGAGGAGAAGACTCATAGATCTTAGGTAAGGTACCCATATCTTCACCCTGCATTTTATTTGATCCAGGAAAGTAGGTTGTATTTTGTACTTAATTTGTTCTAGATCCATTTGTTAGGGCCAAGATATTGTCATCTTTATCCATGTGTCAAACTTGTGCCTAATCCCTAAACTGTTCCTATCTAAATTTGATTGAGTTTGAAGTTGTCCCTAGATCTTTTTCCTCTTTTAGGAGGGTTGACGCTCTTTCTCCTAAGGAAAGGTACACTAGTCCTTTGTTGGAACTCTTTTCCTTCATGAAAAGAGATACACTAGCACTCTTTTCCCTCATGCCAAGTGCACCATCCCCTCTCTAGAGCTTTGTCTCCTATTGCAAGGTGCACCAGGGGTTGTTAGAAGGAAAAAAATGAAGCTTCAAGGCCCTTCGCGAAGGTGGATGAAGTGAAGGAACATCCCTAGATTCTAGGTGAGATGGTATTTGGTTCCCTAGCCTAATGAGAGGATCCCTTAGACCTCTCATCTTAATATTCAACCTACTCTATCCCTTTAGACATATAAATTGAACCCTATCTCCATTGTGAAGGGAGGAGGACTATGGTGCTCTTATGCTCATGGAACTTCTAGGTGATCCCTATCATCCTTTGGGATGAAAAATATCATCTTTTGGGAGGCTTATGATCACTCTTTTGAGTCTTGTCTTGGATTGTTGGATGGAAGGTCACATCGTTAAGTCTAGGTTGTGACATTCTTTCTCTATGTAATGCTATGTATTTCCCTTGATTACAATAATACAAATCTCTTTCCATAAATGTTATTGTGTTGATAATATTTAAATCTTTCTTCCTTAACTATTAGCTTGGATCAGCTTATATATATGTATGTTTTCACTTTGTTTTATTTTTGTCTCTTGGGTAAGGCTTTGCAGCTGAAGATATGAAGGCCTAGAGCTTGAAGCAACATGGAGGAGAATACTCATAGATATGAGGTAAGGTAACCATATCTTCACCATGCATTTTATTTTATCTAGGAAAGTGTTCTTGCTGCAACTACATCCCCAAAAAAATTTACATTTTAGGGCCCGTCCTTCCATTTTTATTTTTGAAGCACACATACACCAATTTCCTAACTCAGATAATCCCTCCCTACATACCTAGTCTTTCCTAGAATCTTGAGAAAATTATTTTTCCTAAGCCTAAAGTGTCAATTTTGGTAAAAAATACTTAGGTACTACCTTGGAAACATGCCTTTTATGAGAAATATGCTTTCCAATTTCCGCTTTCTTCAATCTGCGGAAGCATAGAAGAAGAAAGTAGAAAGATAGTTTAGCTTCGAGAAGTTGGAGTCTCTCATTCCTATTTCCTCTTTCCGCAAAAAAGAGGAAGAGGAAATATCAAGGTTGAATTTTGAAAACAGTTAAAGTTCCGATTTTCGACTTTTGCATAGATCAACGGTGCAGAAGGCTTCTAAAAAAATTGATGGCTCGAAAAAAGGAGAGGAAAGGAGGAAGCAGAAATATAAGAAATATTGGTTGTGAAAAATGGTAAATATGATTCCTTCTTTCCACAGTTTGAGATCGATGGTCCAGAGATATTCTGCTGAAGATCAACGGCCCGGAAGAAAAAGGAAAGACGGAAGGAGGAAACATAAAAAAATTAGCATCATGAAAGCAGAAATCTTGACTTCTTTTTTCTGCAGCCCGCAGCTTAATCTCATATCAACGGCTCAAAAATATTGTGCATATGATCGACAGCGTGGAAAACAGAAACAAGCATGGGGTAATCAAGTTTTTTCATCTACAAAATCCTATAGGACCCACACATCTTAACGATCATGATTTTGGATGGCCGAGATTAATCGCAGTTGAAAATATACGGTGGAAATTGATTTCATTGGGTGAAGGTGCAAGGAAGATAAATATTAGAAGACTTGCAAAATAGAGTTAAAGGATATATGAAATGAATGGAATACATTCATCTAACAAAGATCATGATGGAGGTGGATTCCAATGGTTCAACTTGCATGAACCAACTAAATATCCAGATCTACAGAATTGCTTAAAGGGATGCATTTTTCAACGTTCGAGATTGATGGGGGAATAAGATCAATGAAGGGGATGAATTCTTATGATCCAACATGCATGGAAAAAAAAAATTTCTAGATATTCATAATTTTGTACAAGGTGCAAGTTTCAATTACCCAGATCAACGACCAATCAATATCAATGGATAGAAAAGGATCTGCTAGCTCAAAGTGTTGTCGGTTTAATTTTCCAGAACTCAACGAAATTTTACAAAGTGTGCAACTCTCGCATGATCTAATAGTTCAAATCAAACCCCACTTGTCTTTTTAAATGATCTAATTCATCCAACATCTGTTTGGTTTTTCACTATGAACCATTGGGGAAACTAAGAAATTTTCCTCCTGAATCTTAAACTAATAAAATTGCTTGCATAATCAGGGCACTAGTCATCATATTTTTTTTCTTATTGATAGATACATACCATTAAAGTTAAGATACTATAAATTTTTGTTGTTTCCAGATCAGATGTATCTATCATTATGTCTTCTTCATGTCTCGCAGGTATTATTGCTCACCAATTTCAAATGCGGGAAGTATGGAACGGATGCAGAAGCATAGGATTAATTGCCAATTGAAACACCAGTGGATATCCAACAAATTTTAATGATGGTGATAAAAGGTGGAATAATATCTATGGTTGAGATGGATTTCACTTCCAGAACATGCACAGAGGATAAAATATTTTGGGTCTACAAAATATTGTATACCTTGCAACTTTGAATGGAGGAGATCATGGCGGAAATTTGATCTATGGAATAGGTTTATTTCATAATGAGAACATACACAGGGGATATCATATTTTGGGGCTGCAAAATCTTGTAGACCCTGCACCTTTGAACGACGAAGATCTTAGTGGATATTTGATCTATGGTCTAGGTTGATTTCGCAATGGGAAAATACACAAAGATTAGCATGATGAAGGACTGTGAAATCTTATAGAGGCCACATCATGGGATGGTTAAGATTTATCATAGATCAAGATCTATGGCTAAGGTTTATTTCACATTTTAAATATGCAAGGAGAAATAAAAGGACGATGGTCGCAAAGTAGAGGTAAAGGGTGGATAGAATCAACAGTGTAGATTTCATCTGGGAAAGATCTAAGTTTCATAATCATTTTACACGGGCGGCATGCTCACTCTGAGTTTAGATATGAATTTGTGAAATTGCTTAAAATAAAAGAAGGTCAACGACTTAGAAAATTCCATATCCAGATCCATGGTCACAGTTTCATTTCAAATGATGAGCTGCGGGAAGAATAAGGCATACAAGGTCACACCATGACAGATCGAGCATATAAATAGGGGTGCAGAGAACCATAGAAAGGAGTTTTTCCTGGTGAAAACAATGCTGGACATTTTGTAAAAAATCCAACTCTTTGCCAATAAGAAGGATCAATTTTCTGGAACAAAGTCATGCATAGAGATTTACTCGGAATGTGTGGAATGCATCTTGTAGAACTATTTCTTCTTTCTTTTGTACATCATACGGTGAGATTGTTCTTGTTATATTTTTATCAATTAGACAATATGATCTTAGGATATTATCTGAGAGAATAACATGCATATAAATCAATCACAAGAGACAATAAACACAAATATTTATCCTCGTGGAAACCATAAAGGAAAAACCCCGCAACTTCCTCAGAGATAGAATGAGCACCAATGGCAGTAGTAAAACCCAAAGACAGAAAGATGATCTCCAATAACTATTCTCTCTCTCACTTGAGCAATATTCTTCTCTCCCACCTATGTGCTATGGCTGGGTGAGTGTGTATCTAAAATAGAGAGGCTCACTCCCTATTTATACTAGTTTCCAATTTGACAATAACTTACTAGGGCCAACTTCTCTAGGAGAGTCTAATAACCCTAGTGCCCCACAACTGTGGGGACTTTTCCCTACGATCAACAAGGAGGGTTAAACTCTATGAATTTACATGACTTGATTACATTAATGATTATCTCGATAGAAACATCGGGGACCAATGAAATACAATATATGAAATATACAAGTGAATACATTCCGAAGTCACAAACACATCGACATTCCCTCTTAACTATGAAGTTATTCTCTTGATACAATTCATTAGCATAAGTCTTCTTCTCTGGATCATCATCAAAGTTGGATCGTCACTAGATCATCATCAAAGTTGGATCATCACTGGATCATCATCAAAGCTGGATCATCATCATAGTTGGATCATCACTGGATTATCATCATCATCACTGCTTCCTCTATCTCGATCAAATGGTGCTATATCTCAATTCTTCTCATTGCAAGAAGTTATATAGAGCCAACCCTTTTTCATGCTAGATGTACCTCTACAGAGCCAGTCCTTTTTCATACTGGATGTAGGTCTCTACATAGCGAGTCCTTTTTCATACTAGATGTAGGCTGCTATAGTGCCAGCCCTTTTTCATGCTAGATGTACTTCTACAGATCCATCCCTTTTTCATGTTGGATGTAGGTCTATACAGATACATTCCTTTAGAATATTGAATGTAGGCCATTACAGAGCCAACCCTTTTTCATTATGGATGTACTTCTATAGAGCCAGCCCTTTTTCTTGCTGGATGTAGGTCTCTACAGAGCCAGTCCTTTTTCATATAGGATGTCGGCCATCGCACTTATATCTGACCATGGGAGGCCCCAGCTACCATCATGTCAGAAGGGAATAGCTCATACATCTGACCATGGGAGGAACCAATCCTACCACCATGTCAAAAGGGCACAACACTTATATCTGACCATGGGAGAAACCAATCCTACCACCATGTCATAAGGGAACAACACTTACATCTGACCATGGGAGGAACCAATCCTACCACCATTTAGAAGGGAACAAAATTTACATATGAATATGGGAGGAACAAATCCTACCACCATGTCAGAAGGGCACAACACTTACATCTGACCATGGGAGGAACCAATGCTACCACCATTTTAGAAGGGCACATCACTTACATCTGACCATGGGAGGAACCAATCCTACCACCATGTCAGAAGGGCACAACACTTACATATAACCATGGGAGTCCCTACCTACCACTATGTCAGAAGGGTGCATGGACTCATCACTTCCCCTTGGAAGGAAAATCTATCTAGAGAACACCAAGCTTTTCCTGGAAGTACTCAAACTTCACTCTAGCTAATGTCTTGGTCAACACATCAGCTATCTGTTCATTTGTCGCAACATACTAGAGCTTCACTACTCCCCTCTGCACCATATCCCTGATATAGTGGTATTTTCTCTCGATATGCTTTGACTTGTCATGGAACATTGGCTTCTCTGAAAACTTCACAGAACTTTGGTTGTCACAATATATACAAGTATCATCCAACTGGAGATCAAACAAATTAGACAGTAGCTTCCTCATCCATACTACCTCACAACTAGATGAACAAGCTGTGACATACTCTAATTTGGCTGTACTCAATTCCACGCAGGACTGATTCCTGCTAAACCAAGAGATCACACCCGATCCCATACTGAAGCAACACCTAGAAGTGCTCTTCCTATAAATGGCACTGCATGCCCAATCCGAATCCACATAACCTTCTAGGTTAATATTATGATTCACCTCATACTTGAGCCCATAATCAATTGTACCCTTTAGGTACCTAAAAATATGCTTTGCACCAATCAAGTGAACATGTCCTGGATCTGTCAGGAACTGGCTCAATGTGTTCATAGCAAAGCAGCTATCTGGTCTCGTGTTCGTAAGTTACATTGAGGACCCAATCATCTGATGATACATCATAGCATAAACCGATTCTGATGAAGCATCACTTAATAGATTCGGGTTCAATTCCATAGTTGTGGTCATGGCCTTGCAGTCCATCATCCCAAACCTCTTCAAGATCTCTACTGCATAATTCCCTTGTGCTAGGGAGATTCCATATTCATTCTACCACACCTCCATGCCTAGAAAATAATGCATCATACCCAATTATTTCATTTTGAACTCGGTCGCAATCTTCATCTTTGTGTCAGCAACACCCCCATCCTCACTTGTTACAAATAGGTCATCTAAATATAGTAGGAGTATCACTGGGTTCCCTTATTCAACCTTGTAGTAAATATTGGAATCTTCTTTACTCTTGGTAAATCCCAAACTAGTTAGGAAGTTGTCAATTTGGTCGTACCATGTCCTGGGTGCCTATTTCAAACTATACAGGGATTTCTTCAATTTGCACACATGAGTCTCTCTATCATGTGTCTCAAAACCGAGTGGTTTCTCCACATACACTTCCTCTTCTACTACAACATTCAAGAAAGTAGTCTTGACATCCATTTGGTGTATCTTCCATTTCATCACTACAGCCAGAGAAAGTATTGATCTAATGGAAGTGTATATGGATACAGGTGCAAAATTTTCTTCATAATCTATTCCTTCTTTCTAGGAGAAGCTACGAGCCACAAATATTTCTTTATATTTCTCTATTATGCCATCTACAACATGCTTGATCTTGTAGATCCACTTGGAAGTCACAACAGATTTCCATTCTGTTATTGGGACAATATCCCAGACATCATTCTTCATGATCGACTGGTACTCCTTGATCATAGCATCCTTCCATTCTTTCTTTCCTGTCACTTCTTCATAGTTGGAAGGTTCTTTATCAATGATTTCACATAATAGGGATACATAACTGGAGTAGGAGCTAGTTCTTTTCCTCTCTCTGTGCATTTCTTCTGGAGTCCCATATCTGTTTGCACCTTGGATAGCCTCTCGAACCCATGCAGGTTTCCTCTTTTGAGGATTATTCTCTTGGGGTGGATCTACAGGTTCTTGGGGTTCTTCTATTTCTCAATCTTCTTCTTGAGTTGCATCATTCATAGTTGTATCTTGAATCCTGGGTGCTTCTGGTTCGTTAGGGTCTTCAGCAGGTCTCTTTCTATATTTGTTGTAATCTGAGTCTCTGTCAAATGTTACATCCCTACTGATGTCTATCTTCTTGAATCTCGGGAAGTATATTCTGTAATCCTTAAATCTTTCACTATATACCCAAAATATTCCCTTCTTTCCTGAATGATCTAATTTTGTCCTATTTTCTTTCGGAATGTGTATGTACACTGGACAGTCAAATATTTTGAGATGACTAGCTTTTGGTTTCTTGCTGAAAAATACTTCTTTAGGTGTCTTGTTCTCAATTACTCTATGTGGAGTACAGTTCTGTACATACACAATTGTTCTAGTAGCTTCTGCCCATATATGCATGGGAAGATCTTGATCATGAAGCATTTCCCTTGCAGCTTCCATGATCATTGTATTCTTCCTTTCTGCAACCCCATTGTGTTGTGGATTATATGGAGTGGTCAACTCCCTCTTAATCCCTGAATCTCTACATAATTCTTTGAATTCATTTGATGTGAATTATCTGCCATTGTCTGATCAAAATATATTGATTTTGTTTTCTATGTGGTTCTCAATCAAGTCTTTGAACTCTTTGAACTTGCTAAATACTTCATATTTGTTTTTCAAGCAGTATATCCATGTCTTCCTAGAAAAATCATCAATGAAAGAAACATAGTATACATACCCACTCAATGAATTGGATGACATTGGAGAGTATACATATGAGTGTATGATTTCCAAGATTCCTTTTTCCTTGTTCTCGCTACTTGGAAATGTCTTCTTTGTGTTCTTTCCTTTAGCACACCCTTTGCAAACATCATCATGTTTTGTCTGTATTTTTAGAAGACCTTCAACATCTTTGTTTGCAAGTGGTAGTGCTCTATAGTGCACATGTGCAAGCCTTCTGTGCCAAAGTTCATTTGTCTCTACTGAGTTATGTACCAAGGCTTGTTCTGGTTTTCCCTTTAGCTTATATAATCCTCCATCTTGCTCTCCAATCACAACTGCATCATCTATAGTCTTTCCCTTTCACCACATAAGGACTTAGACATGTAAAACTGCAACCCTCATTCCTTTTGCATCTAATGCAAAGATGGAAAGGAGGTTCTTATTTAGTCCTGGTACAAACAAGACATCCTTCATATTCATAAACTTTCCAGATTCTATCTTATAGGAGGATTCAACACTATGTTTTATGGGATACTGGTAGTAATCCCCAAGTTTCACCTTGTGGGGTGACTCATGTTCTGATCATTTCACAAAGGATTCTTTTAATCCTGTCATATGCTTGGAAGCCCCAATGTCTATAATCCAATGATTGATTCCATGTGTGACAGCTCCCATGAGGGAAGAAATAAGAACATATTCTTCATCACTTGAATAATCATCGCTTTCTTGTTTGATTCTTTTTATGGAAGGTTCATCATCCTCTGCAGTATGAGAATGATGTCGTCTCTTTTTTCCCTTCTTCTTGTGAGAGCCATATTTGTTTCTGGGAAAAGAGATGTGTCCTTTCTCATCACATGAAAAGCATCGAATGCTAGATACATATTTTCTAGGGTTATTCTGATGTGAATGATTACCTCTATAATGATGATGGTTTCTTTTTCTTTTCTTGGTGTGTACTGTGAGAGCTTGATCTTCATTTCCCATGTTTTCTTCTCGAGATACTATTCAAGCTTCTTCTTGTGAACATCCCACCCACAACCTACTGAAGGTGACTAGATTTATTCTACCACAAATCCCTTGAATGAAGAAGTCCCATGACCTAGGGAGGCCATTCAAGGTTGTCATCACAATTTATGCATTCTCTACTTCTTCATATACTGCTTCAAGTTTTTCTTTGATCTGGGAGACCCTTGTAAAGTATTATTGTATGGTTTCCGCATTCTGGATCTTCACATTCTTCAACTGGTTCCTCAAAGTCATCTTCTGATTTATGTTCTTACCTTCAAATAGCTTGGTCAAGGATTCAAACATCTCCTTAGGTGTCTTTAGGGAGGATACATGTGGTATGAGGTGATCCTTGATTGAATCAGAAATAATCCTCTTGGCCTTGATCAAGTTCTTCTTGTGTAAGGCCTTAGCCTCATCTCCCTCTAGAATTGGAACCTCTCCACTGATGTAGGAGTCCAGTTCATTTTCTTCAAGAACCAGTGAGATCCTATACTTCCATGCTCGAAATGTTATCATCTCCCTCAAGATTTTCATCAAGATTAGTGTGATGAGAAATATTAACTGAGAACCTCAAATGGAAATAGAAAATATTTAGATATTACCAATTGAGAAGCTGAAAACTAGATCTGGAGCTGATCTTCTACAGTGTTGGTTTTCTGGTTCCAGGGAAAATTAGGGTTTGACTTTCCTAGAGTTCTACCCAACCAAAAACCTCAATTTTTGTCTCTAAACTTTGATTTTGATGAGGATATAAATCCTATGTTGGGCTCACTCAAAAATTTCTCTTCTGTGAGAAGCCCTAATTTCCTGATGTAGTGACAGGTCAAAAACTGAAAGTGCTCAGAATCATATTCTTCTTTGACAAAAAGATGTGTCCTTCAATGGAGAGTCATCCTAGCCTCCTTTTGCTGATGGATTGTGGAGAGAGACTCAAAAAGTAAGAAGTCCTACCTTCTATAGCTGCATAATGTCTTCTTCACAGGTTAGCTCTGATACCATGTTAGATTTTTATCAATTAGACAATATGATCTTAGGATCTTATCTGAGAGAATAACATGCAAAACAATCAATGACAAGAGACAATAGACACAAGGATTTATCCTCGGGGAAACCATAAAGGAAAAACCCCGCAAATTCCTTAGATATAGAATGAGCACCAATGGTAGTAGTAAAACCCAAAGACAGAAAGATGATCTCCAACACCTGTTCTCTCTCTCACTTAAGCAAGCTTCTTCTCTCTCACCTATGCTCTATAGCTAAGTGAGTGTGTATCTCAAATAGAGAGGCTCACTCTCTATTTATACTATTTTTTTACTTGACAATAACTTACTAGGGTCGAATTCTCTAGGAGAGTCTAATAACCCTAGTTCCCCACAACTAAGGGGACTTTTCCCTTCGATCAACAAGGAGGGTTAAACTCTATGACTTTACATGACTTGATTACATTAATTATTCTTTCGATAGGAACATCAGGGATCAATGAAATAAAATATATGAAATATACAAGTGAATACATTCTGAAGTTACAAATACATCAACATTTGTAACTTCTTGGAACTATTTCCTTGGTCGTGAATGATTTTTTGTCTATATAAATGTATGTGTAATGACGGGGTAATAAATGGTTTAATTATATTAGAGCTATCTTTGGTATTCTTTCTATTGTGAATGTGATTATTGTTTTGGAACAGCTACCTGTTAGACTTATATGAACATTTTCAGTACTTTACTCTGAACTCTAAATTTGCTCCCTGCAGGGATAGATTAGATTAGTTATATCTAGATTTAAAGAAGTGATTGAGGTTATTTTGAATCAGTCACCTACATTTAGTTTAGGCATTTGTATTTCATTCTTTAAATAAGAAAATTACATAAACTATGCACCGGGCTGCAATTGGTAAAAGATTTAAACAACTTAATCTACGGTAGTCGGACCATCAACCGAACGGTTTCCCCACACCAAACATTGGATGATCAAATTGGGATTTTTTACTGGGGATAATTCCTACTATCGATAACTAGGATTTTTCCAAGCATCAACATATTTGGCCCTAGAAGGATGGCATCAGCCAGTGCATGGATGGTAGAGGAAATCCATTTTTCAGAGAATATTACACTGGAACAACATCTAAAAAAGACTTTCCCTGAAGATTGTATTCCTGAATTTAAAGAAAAAGAAAATATAGGTTCTAGGGAAGAAGAATCAAAATGTTTGTACGTTGCCCCATTTGAGGAAGTAGATCAATTTAGGAGACATACAAGATCCTATTTTAAGAAACTTGGTGGGTTAAAATTTATTCGTGTGTTACCTATAAGGCAATATTCCAGGAAAATAGCCTCATACACTAAGGATTCAATTCTTGTGGAAAATTTGGAAGATATGGTAGATCTATCCATCCAAGAAATTGTTAATCCTCTAGATCAGTTGGGTCTATAATCCCATGCAGCTTCAGTATTCAGTCAAACTACACCATAGTCTCCACCTCAAATTATGGCTACAAATGTTAATTAACCCACATGGAGAGAAAGAATGCCACTCAACCTAGCTACTCCATTGCATGATTTACCTAAACACCCATAAAGAGTATGAACAAAATTTGATCCTAGAAAGGGTGTTTGTGCTGAAGATCACTTAAAATTTGTTCATCTAGATTTGAATCTTTTAAATGTCCAATATGAATATGTAGTTTGCATAATTTTTCTATATACTTTTGAACCTAAAGCATATTTATGGTACTTTAGTTTTCAAGCTGATTCAATAGTAAATTGGGATGGTTTTGAAAAGGAATTCTTAGGTAAATTCGGCAACCAAAAAACTGTAGCCACTCTCATGAAAGAATTACTGTCTATGATGATGGAAAAGAAAGAAAAGGTCCAATACTTTAATCAGAGATTCACCACCTTATTGAATAGCTTCAATTCTACAACAAAACCAGTTGATGAGTCTCCAGTCGAATATTATACTACAACACTTTATCCACCAATAGAAATGTTTGTAAAAAGGGTTGGTAAAGTTACATTGGTAGAAAACTGTGAATAAACCAAGAAAGTAGAGCCATATATGGATAGTATTGCAAGGAATACTCTAGAACCCAATTTTAAAAATACCACAATAAAAATGCATTTTCTCTTAAGTAAGCCCAAAGAAGAACACTCTAATGAGCTAGAAAATGTGGTGAAAATGGTGCAGAAATTGTCAAATAAAATAGTAGACATAGAAAAGGATAAGGGAGCTAGTTCTTGTATAAATCCATTCAACCATTATTACAAAAAAAGGAAGAGAGTGAACAGCCCCAACCACCTGTACATAATTTACTTTTTTTGAATTTAAATGAAGTAGACATTGATCATTTATGTACTTTTCACCAAGAACATCATTATGAAAAGAACTCTCCACAGTGGATAAATCCAATGACTCTAGTTATGAACCAATTGTTAGATTCCCAATTGGGAGATCCTGAAAAAGGAGAAGCCCAAAGTAATGAGCCAAAAAAAACAAACGAAGAAACCACTATGGTATTATGGGACTGGGCACCTGCTGTGGGGCTAAGTGAAGATGAACCTACTGAGGAAATTCAAGTGTCATCAGTTAATGTTACAACTAGAAATAAAGGGATGGTTGTGGATGAAAATCTAATATTGCCTAAAGTACAGAAGGTAAAAGAAAATATGAACAAAATTATCAGTACTACTCAATCAACACCTAATCCTAATCTGGTAAATATAAAAGAGACAATACCAATAGTTAACAAACCAATGAAGACAGTGATAAATAAATCTGAAGATACTAGAAAAGACTTTGTAGAAAATGACATGGGATATAACATTGTAGAAGACATCAAGAAAACAAAAGAAAACATTTCTTTGTTTGAGTTATTTAATATACCTCAACAAAGGAGGATACTTATGGAATATCTTGATCCACCACCTAGTAGTATCCCAAATGTTGTCGAATCTGACACTGAAATTAATGAAGCAGGCATTGGAGGAAAATCTAAATATCAAACTTTGTCTTTTCTACTGTCATTTGAAATTTTTAATCATAATGTGCATAATTGTTTGATAGATTATGGAGCTTCATCAAATTTCATGCAACTTTCAATACGTAAGAATATTAATGGCCAACCCACACCATCTCCATCTCAGATAATTCAACTAGATAGATCTGTTCTTAAAGTCATAGGGGATGTAGCAAGGATTTCTCCTTGCTACAGGGGGAGGAATGGCTCCCTTCCATCTATAGGATGGAAGGGTAGGTTCCTATGTGGAAATGTAGAAAAGAAAAGTTGAAATGAAACTAGACAGAAATGAAAGCAAATATGGACAAGAAATGGTCGTGAGCCCCTCTACAAACAAGGTTAGGGATTTGCTCCCAGAACCTACAAACAACTGTTAAGAACAACAATAAACCTGTAAAACAAGTTAATAAACAAACCTGGAAGCAAATATGGGTTAGAAAACAACTAAGCTACTAAAACAAAATCATGAACAAACAATGGTATACCTCTTCTTTGGTGAAATGGGCCACCATGCCCTGGCTGGAAGACGCACCTCTCTATCTCACTCAGCAATGGAGGAGCTATGGCTCAATGGGGAAGATGAGTGGATGAGAGGGGGATGTGGGTGGCTTGAGAGACAAATGGTCTCAAGAATCCACGAGTAGAATAACAGTATGCAAGGGAAGAGTTTTTTTAGAGTGACCCCCACCCCTCCTTTTATAGATTTTTGGGGGATTTTTAGGGTTTTAAGCCCTTGGTCAGGGCTTTAGCCCCTTTTTTGGGATTTTATCCCCTTATGCCATAAATTTAGCTCCTTTTAGGGTTTTAGGCTCCTTTGAGGGCTTTTAGCCCCTTTTTGGAGGCTTTAGCCCCCAGGAGAGTTATTTAGGCTCCTTTTTGGGGTTTTTAAGCCCTTTTACTCATTTTTAATCCTTTTTTAGGGTGTGGGGGTCTAATGGGGTGATACTAAGGTCATGCATGTGTGTCCTTGGGTGGTGTAGGCCATGTAGAGCTGAATGAGGGATTTTTCAGGTTAACAAATTGCCCCCTGATGTGTGAGGGTAGGATCTCATCATATGGCCAACAGACATCATAGGATTTGCTACAGAGAGGTAGTGCTTCTAGGGCTGGGGCATGGTGGATTTTGGTTTTTGTATTAATATGGTTCCCATCAATGGGTGAGATACAAATAATGTATGACATGTATATGGATTAGGTGAGCATCCCCATGCTCGTGACAATGTCAAAAGAATAATTTGATCTATTCTCTAAAATACAAGAGCCGATCATATACAACTGATGATACATAGTGGGTGCCTCAATGTGAGGCTGAATACAATACTGATCTGAAGAACTAGTACATTGGACCCATGGCATTCTCATGGAATGCTATATCTTCATGATTGATGGCCTGCTAGATTTGGGACAGTACATAGCTGTATGGACTCGCTGATTGAGAGTTGGAGTCTCTATGGTACAAGTATGCTGCATCAATCATAAATCTATATAGAAGCACTGGCGGGGATTCTGAACACTGTCTCCAATGCAACCCAAAAATCACAAGGGACATAACTTGTTTAGGTCCCTCGAAAAGACTCATCAATGTGCCAGAGTCAGGTGACATCCGGAGTCTTCAACCAAATACTGCACAGACCAAAACCTGTACGAAACTTAACGATGTGATGATGTAGTTGAATTCGAGCACATGAGAAACAACCATCCCAAGAGGCACTAAGGACTCCTCTCAAGTGGTGCAAGGAAATCATCAATGATGTTAATTAAACCAAGGTACAGGGACCTCTGGGTCTATCCTCTGGAATATGTGTGTTGTCATCGACAGAGGGAGACCTACCCCAAGTCAAGGAAATGATGTTTCCTTGACCAGAAATGTGAGGGAAATAACTAAAAGGTGTGAGACAATCTGCAGACTGACCCACTGAATGGGTGGGGGAGGGGGAGGGAAAGAATTGAATAGGGGCAAGGGGAGTGTGGTAGAATCAAACTTCCTTTGTTCAGAATATGATGACAGGGCAGACCAGGAAACAAATGAAATTGACTCATGAGAATGGGATCATAGCTGTAATACCGAGAATGTCACTGCCACCCCTCTGCCCGAGAAAGCATAAAAGTATGCAGAGGGGAACGGTCTTGGATTGAATATGCCAAGGTGGTCCTTTTCATTTGATGGTCTACATAGTCCGCAAAAAGAGGTAAATGAGACGATGTATACGCCCTTTCCTATACTTTAGCGAGCGGGAAAGGAAGCAGTTGCACTCGACTATCTTTTCATTGTTTTTAGGAGTCAGAAAAGAGCTTAAACAAAACTCCAGTATGTTCAACCGATTGTGATGGTACAGGCGCTACCTCATGTTGGGATGGTGGATAGTGGTCCAAAGGTAATCTGTGCAATATGGATGAAGCAGGTGGCTCTCAAACATACCAATACATGCACGGGATAGATTGCGGAAGAGGATAACGAGTCAGTGTGGAAGAGGCATGCAAACTGAGGTGGCTCTCGAACAGAGGTCAATAGAGCTGTGTGTGAATTGCAGTGGATGGAATTGACTACATGTGATGTGAGTGCAAGTTTGGGGGTAGTTATATGCCAAATACATGCAAGAGAAATAATTCATTTTCTGGACAATGGTCCAAAGGTTTGCATAAGGTGCAGTGGATGAAATAGATGGCTATATGTTACAAAAATAAAAATGATGTTCCTTAATGGGAAGTGGCCTAAAATATCACATGAGTAGTGGTAGGAAAGAGTGATACAAGTACAGGTCTGCAAACACTTGCATCGCCATGTTGTGGCTCCTAAATCGAGGTATCTTTCAGGAAGCGGTCCCGAAATTTGTTTGTTAAACATGAGACGACGATCTCATCAAGAGATGGAAATTTGAGACCAGAGGTGTGAGAGGTGTCTCGAACTAGTTCTGGGTGACTTTGGATTAGCAGCTAATGGTGCTTCCATTGAATTGTGGTGAAAAACATTGAAAAACAAAAATGGAGAAAACTATGCTATAAGGGACTCATAGTGGTGGTATCAGACATAAACTATCTTGAGGTAGAGCTCATTACATGGCTTCTTCAAGAGGCGACCATCTGAGTCAGCGAAGAGGTATGCCCCCTTACTAAGACGAAGGTAATTGGCAAGGCAGGGTGACAAAATATGGTCTTTTATGGGAAAAACCGATTCCACACTATGGTTTAAAGGAAATGGGGTAAAACTGGAGGTGATATTAGAGATCTCTCCATCATCACGTAAGTGGTGCTGAGATAGATCAGGTGGATCTTCCACAACCGACGAGATGGAATAGCAACTGGTGCTAGAGATTATGTAAATGGTATTGGTTGTGGTTTTTGTGGCCTTGCCCCTAATCTTTGTTGGAGGAAGAGGGGCAGGACTAGAGACAGGAGGAGTCTTCAATGGACCTAGAGGTAGGTGCAACATCATCTCAATTGGATGGACATGAGTCAACACATCCTGGGGCCTTAGAGGTAGGGTAGGTGGTTCAAGGTACCACACATGATCTCCCAATGTGAAATCCTATATTTTGTGGGTTGCCAAGATAGACTTGCTCATGATCTTAGATGGTAGGAAAAGGAAAAGGAAAAGGATCATGTTGATCGGGAATGAATGCCACTATTTCCTTGGTAATTGAGGTTGAGGTTGCAACTAAGGTTGCGGCTGTGGCTGGGGAAACAATGGAAGAGACAGGTCTGATGGACCATCGGTGATGGTGGAGACAAGAGGGTCGGTAGAAATGGACATCATGAAAATGGAAATGGTGTCCAAAGATGGAGGAGGGGGGTGAACTTGTTCAATCAAGATGATCTCAAATTCAAGGGAATGTTGTCGACGGTCAGCTAAATCCATTCGAAACTAGGGAAAATATTGGCAATGGTGAGAATAGTGTCCATACAAACAACAAAGGGAGCAAGCATGGTTTGTTCTCAGTGACTTGTTTCTTACTATTGGTGTGCTTGGAAGTTCAACCATGGGGAGGTTTTCAGTTGTATCCATGGCATCCAAATGCGTACGAATCATTGGAATCTCAAGGTAGTTCTAAATCGGATGGCCCTGTTGTTCGTAGACAGTGCAAGGCGGGATTTGCTGAGGTTCTGCAGTGGCTTTTGCATTCTTGTCCCTGGCCCTTTTCAGGTGGGGTGGTGCAGGTGTGGGTGCGGTGGTTGGTTTTTGCGATCCGGGTGGAGGATGGGACTTGACTACAATGGGATTCACAAGTGTTAAGACTACCTGGGGCATGGATGGTTGAGCTGGTGGATCAAGCTACCACATGGGAATTACCAATGTAAAGTTGGGTAGGCTCAGGGTGGCCATTACTAGCTTGCTCATGACACCAGGAAAGGGAAAGAGGAAGGGAATTGTATGGACTGGAGAGGAGCCCAGATAACTCCCTGCTAGTTGTATGTGGGGGTGAAGTTGTGGTTGTTGCTGCGCATAATGTTACAGCTACGGATGATGTTGTGACTACTGTTGATGTTACAGGTGCAGACCGTGTTGTGGTTGCGGTTGGGGCTACAGCTGCGGTTTTTGTTTGGGTGCAGTGGTGCTGGATGAGAGCATGCACAAGTCCGCAATCTCATTTTGTGTCGGTGGTGGTGACACTAAGGGGAAATGAGCCGTCATGGTGGTATCAGTAAACAACCCAGGACCCACATTCAACAATGGGGAGGCTGGTGTGTTTTCAACCATGGTGTTTTATGCAGGGACAACATTGGCGTGTCTAGTCGTCCCTTGTGGCTCAATGGTGGTGATGGTAGGGATAATGTTGGTGGGTGCTATTAACCCTTGCGGATTGTGATAAGTGAGTTGATCAACCATCACAATCTTCCCTTCGTCGGGGAACATCATGAGACGGAAGATAGTTGATGTGATATCTCTCATGTCATACATATAACTTCTTTCGAGAAGAATGTTATAGTCTAGTTGAGTGTTGACAACCTCTATGTCAATAAAAACTGTCTTCTCGGATAATGTGATGAGGACATGGGGGAGAATTCCTTGGGCTTTAGTGGGATGTCCATCATAATCCAGCAGATTTGTGGAGGATGGTTGCAAAATTGGTGATCCAAGTTTCTGCCATACTAGAGTATACACGACGCATGTAGATGCCCCCTCATCTACTATGCATCGGTGAACATCCAAGTTCCAGATAGACACTAGGATTTGGAAGGTGATGGTGGATGGCATGCATGGTTCTTCATTCTCTGTGTCGAATGTGATAAACTTGGAGTCAGAGGGGTCTATGGCCCCAAGGGAAGATCGTAACGCTTTCCGCTGTGTTGGGCACGTTTTGAGTACCTCCAGAGTGGACATGGCTGTTAGTGTTTGGGCCAAATCATCCACAATTCTATAGGTGACTGCAGCTCTAGCTATGGCGTTATTCACCACTCGGCGTATGGGGGGGCGAGGAAAAGGGGGTAACTAAAGAGGTGCATTGACCAATTTGGATGTGGATGTCGCTGATGTGTCAGCGGGTTCGATGATGGTTTCGTACTGATTCCATCTGGTTTGTAGGTTGACCTCTTTAGTCTTCATGGCTAGTAGATGGTGGACACCAGTTTCGGCTATGGGAGGTGCCCCCGAAGCATTGGTATTAGGTTGGGGAGGAGGTACGGTTGTCACCAATCCTTGGACTGGTAATGGGTTATGAAGCACCATAGGAGGAGGTCCTTGTGGTGCTGGGTTGGATTGGGCTTGGTTTGTAGCATTGGAGGCCTATTGAACCTTGTTTCAAATGGCCTGCTTAGCACGACCCATGAGGGGACACTCGAATGTGTAGTGCCCGTAGAACTAATAGAGCCTGCATGGTTGGTTTGTATGCAATGGAGTGTTGCATCTTGGTGCATTTGGTCGTGGATGATTTTGGGTGGGTTGGTTTGCCGCGACATTGTTGGGTGGGTTTGGTTGTTGACCACCTCCCTGCAGTTGATTATTGGCTTGGTTTTGGTGTCAGTTATTCCAGGCATGCCCTTGTTGATTATTGGGGGCTGGCTAGTTGGGATGATTTTTTTGTGTAAATACTTGTCCCAACGGAGCAGGTGGAGCAGGGGCGAGGGCTTGAACCGCTTGCACTGGTGGTGCATAATAAATTTGGGTCAGTGGCAGTGCCACAAATGTGGGAATTTTCCCTGTGTATTGTTGTGTCTTCCATGCCAAGGCCAGATCCTACTACGGTGGTGTAGGTTGTGCATAGGAAGTTGTTGCTCTAGACTGGGACATCATTCTGGCATAGTCTAGAGTCTGGTTTTGGTAGGAAACACTAGCAGTGTTGCTTGGTTGTGGTGGAACTGCAAGTGGTGTCAAACGGTGTTGTGGCTATTGGGAGAATAAGCCTATGATACCATCTGCATCATGGGATGCCCCTAGTGCATCCCGATAGGAGGTACTCGGACGGGGAGCATCTGAAATGACAGTGTAGAGGTATTTAGACTATGCGTAGATTAGGTCAAACTGTTGGGATTTCAGTATGGCCTCTTCTTCTAAATGGGGATGTTCAGATGCGACGTCCTTTGCTGTGGGTGGGAGCAAGGTTTTGAGAAACCAATCGAAGAAGATCCTGTCGTCATGTTGGATATTTCACAAAATATGACATCGCCATCACTCATGGATGTGGTTAGTTATATGTGTTGCAGTGCTTCGACGGTAGGATAACAAGATCTCCATCCCTTCGTCATATCTTATGGAGAGTTGGAAATACTGCAGGAACATGAAAGCTAGGGAGTTGAAATCTGGGTACTTGGATTGCGGTAGCTCAATGTACCATTTGGTTTTCGCACCTGTGAGGGTGCGTTGGAACAGTATTAGCTTGATTAAGTCATCTATGATGCTATTTGAGGAGCACCATAGATGAAATGTCATGATGTGGTTTTGGGGACACTCCCCTGCCTTCCCTTCAAACTTGGGAATGTCTAAGGGAAGTTTGGATGCCATGGGAGGCCATAAGTTTTGATGGAGAATGGGGTCGTTTGTCAATCGAGCAAAATTAGGCAAGTTAAGATGAGCCATGAAAGGCATATTTGACCCTAGGTTGATGTGATATGGGGTAGGTATGGTGGTGGGGTTTGCAGGTGCATAATGTACCTACATAGCTAGGGGTACTAGTGGTGCCATTGTAGATGGGCCAGTGGCCCCAAGTGTGGCGTGAGGGACAGTGTGGGTGGAAGGGCCACTGCCCCCATGTATGACAGGAGGGGCAGTGTAGGTCGAAGGGCCATTTCCCCCATGTGTGATAGGAGGGGTAGTGTAGGTGTAAAGGACACTACCCCCAAGTGTTGCAGGTGGGACAGCTTGAGTGGTCACTATGGGTGGTGGTAGCTAACTGATGACATTTTTCCTAACCATGTTGGGGCCACCTATAGGGTTGTTGATGATGATTTGTTGTGTGGACATGGGTCCACTAGCGATTGCTATGCCTAAAAATGGATCCGGGTTTGCACCAACCATGGGGCTTGATGGTGCTATGTGTAGGTCTGCTTCAGACTCATATGGGTCTGAATCTGAATCAGAGGCTATGTGAGAGGTCATTGAGAATGGTCTTGATGGTGTTGGTTCAATGACTTGAATTGTGGTGATTCACATTTTAGGCATGAGGAAGAGCGTGAGGGATCAATTGTGTTAGATTTGTGTATCAAACTGGTGGGAATGATATTTTGGACCCCAGTTTCAATGGCTTCCTATTGGCTGTAGGTGGTCACTTGGGAACCAAGACTGCCATAAGACAGAGCTTGGATTTTTCCTCACGGGATTTCTACTCAATCGGTGGGGGTTATTGCTCATTTCGCTTGGAAATTCCTCTCAGTGGCCAGCTACTTTAGGGTTCCCATGGTACTCCTCATAATGAATTTCTGAGAAGAGCCCAAGTACTTCCCACGGTTAAGGTAGTTAGGGACTTATGTCCTCAAAGACTGCAGATTTTTTAACTTAGTGTAAATTAATCAATTTTAGTGTCTCTCTCAGCGTCATGAACTGATTTGGGTTGATTTATGTGGTATGGTGTGTATGTATTTCTGTGTTTCTATTATTTGGTGGCTGAAAATGGTTTATGAATTCATCATATTGTGGTTGAAAGCAGTAAATAAATAGAAACTTTGTATACAGATACCATTTTTTTTAACCCTAATTTGTGATAGCCTAACTAGATGACTACCTTACACCTATATTCTTCTTCAACCAAGAGAAGGTGTTGGGCTCTCAACACAATGGGACTAAGCCCATCCATATATCCAAAAGTCACCTCCCAGATGCAAGGTTGGTCAACAGGGGGGACTCTTAGCGCTATGAGAAGCCCTCCTTCTCTACCCTCTCTACCTTCCAAGTCATCCGTTTTTAATGGTTTCGAACAATATTGGGTGAAGGGCCTATTACTATACAAGACATGCCCTTTGTCTTATCCCAGAATACCCCGAAGGGTGGTGAATGGGTAGAGGAGGAAGGGTAAGAAAGACTGTTAATTTTATGTGAGTTTTAGTTAGGCTATGTTGATTAACCAATAAAAATTTATTTAATTTACACTTTGTTTGTACATGAAATTGCAGTAAACTGAAACAAAAATAAAAATGGGACTATTGTGTTGGAAAGACGTGGCTAAGATGGACTGATAGTCCTTAGTAAATTGAAAATCAATGTATGAGTGACAGACCGCGTGTTTTGGGTCAAATATGGCGAGGGGGTCGCCAAATGTTTCCAGAAATGGGCGAGGGGGTTGCACATATTTCACAGATAGAAGCGGTCTGCCTTTCTGAAGGAAGTCACACCTTTAGGAGGGAAAAGGGTGACCTAGTCTCTCCTATGAGGCCTAAATGAGTGACCTGGTCCCCTATTTAGGCCCAATAAGTGCGACCTACTTCGAAATAGGGTTTTTCTTATCCTAAGTTAGATCTGACCGATAGTAACCTGTACTGTGGCCAAATGGACTCAGATTTTCCTTGTGGAGGCTCAGTAGAAACAATAAACTATAAATAAACATGATTTAAACTAGATTTGACAAGAAATTTTAAACCTAGGGAATAAACTGAAATAAAACTTGAAATTTAAAAAATTGAACCAGGGATCCTATGGGATCAACTTGGTATGGTCACCAATTCTATAGCAGGGATTTCTCCTTGCTACAGGGGGAGGAATGGATCCCTTCCGTCTATAGGACGGAAGGGTAGGTTCCTGTGTGGAAATGTAGAAAAGAAAAGCCAAAATGAAACTAGATAGAAATGAAAGCAAATATGGACAAGAAATGGTTGTGAGCCCCTCTACAAACAAGGTTAGGGATTTGCTCCGAGAACCTGCAAAAAACTATGAAGAACAACAATAAACCTGCAAAACAATTTAATAAACAAACCTATAAGCAAATATGGATTAGAAAACAACTAAGCTACTAAATCAAAAGCATGAACAAATAATGGTATACCTTTTCTTTGGTGAAATGGACCACCATGCCTTGGCTGGAAGAAGCACCTCTCTATCTCACTCAGCAATGGAGGAGCTATGGCTCAATGGGAAAGATGAGTGGATGAGAGGGGGATGTGGGTGGCCTGAGTGACAAAGGGTCTCAAGGCATCCATGTGTAGCATAACAATATGCAAGGGAAGAGTTGTTTTAGAGTGACCCCCACCCCTCCTTTTATATCCTTTTTAGGGATTTTTAGGGTTTTAAGCCCTTGGTCAGGGCTTTAGCCCCTTTTTTTAGCTTTTAGCCCCTTTCACCCTAACTTTAGCTGATTTGAGGGGTTTTAGCCTCTTTTTGGAGGCTTTATCCCCTAGGAGAGTTATTTAGGCTCCTTTTTGGGGTTTTTAAGCCCTTTTACTCATTTTTAAGCCTTTTTTAGGGTGTGGGGGTCTAATGGGGTGATACAAAGGTCGTGTATGGGTGTCCTTGGGTGGTGTAGGCCATGTAGAGATGAGTGAGGGATTTTTTGGGTTAACAAGAGAAATGAAATATGTGTTGATTTGATTATCTGCAGACCCTAGAGATTGTCAATTCATAGATATCATGGTGGTTGATATACCAGAAGCCTATGGATTAATACTGAGAAGGGATTGGTTAATGAAACTTGATGGATATTTTGTAACAGATTGGTCTCACATGTGGCTTCCGCACATGAACCACACATGAAACATAATGTGACTCAATTGGAAGGAAAGAACAAGTCTGCGAATTTCTCATCTTTAGTTTTGGGAAATTACTTTTTGGAGCTTGAAATAGGAAATTATCAAGCCAAACAAGTCAGTCACGAATCAGATATGCAATCTGATATGCTTCAATTTTCACGGACCGATGATATAGATTCTAATATAGTAGACCTAGTTACTAATGTAGAAGGTGTTGTTAACTAGGTATGTTTAGATGTTATGTTTTGGATTTTATATTTTGTTGTAGAATGCATGAATAACACTATTGAGTATGAATCTCTAGGTATGAAGAAGGATATTGATTTAAATGTAAAATATCTAAAAAAATTTGGTAAGTCTGAACAAAATCCTTTTCAAAAACAACTCATAGAAACACACCCTAAACTAGAGCCTTTGATCCAAAAGGATTTTAGGAAGCTTGGCTCTATTCTCAAGCAGTACTTTACCTAGGATCTAGAAACCCTTTGTACATAAATAAACTTGATTTTATTGATTCTTTCCATTTATTTTATTTTCCTATTTGTTTCACCTTATTTCATAGACTTAGTTTGTTTTCTTTTAATAAACCGACTCAATTTTTGGTGCTTGGAAGTATAGGCATTTGATTAAACTCAAAATATTTGGATGTCATGAAATTCTTATGGGAAAGAGAAAATGGTAAAGTTTGATCATGATGATATTCTTTAACTATTGACAGATGATGGAAGGGGAAGCTAATATTTAATTCCACACTTGAATCATTATAAACCCTATGAAATAACCAAGACTCCATGAGTTTTGGAGTACTATCTTGGGGTTTCATCCATTCTCACATTAATACCTGTCTTAAGAAGCATATCATGATGGACCCACAGAAAGGAAGTAGGTTTGACAGATGTATGGTATTCAAAATTATCCCATTGGTACAAATCAAAGAGACCAAAATGCTTAGATTGAAAGTCATTTTTTCTTAAATATGTAGTCTTCAATAAAAAAAATGGTGCTAAAGAAATAAATCATCATACCAAAAGGGACGTCAAAACATCAAATATCAGCAGGGTTCTTATCCATCTATTAGCATGATGAGAAAACAAATTTGTCACTCACAAAAAAGGACATTATGGCTAGAATAAACCATACCAAATTATCAAAGTAAAAGAAGCAATCAAGGAATACTCAGAAGACTTTTTCAGTCATAAAGAAAGCATCAAAAGAATGCTTATAGCATGGGAATGAGGAACAAATGAATAAATCTATCTTACTTTGTTACGATCCTATGGAGTTGTATCTGTTGGTAACTTAAAAATGAGGGGTAAAATGAACTTCATACTCTATCCCCGGGATATTTATCAAAACACTGAACTCTTGGTTAGCCTACTCCCAAAGGAATGGCTTCAAATGTGATGCTTGAAAGTTGCATCCCAGAATAAATATTATGTAAAGAATTCTTAGGAAATCCATTTAAGCAATCATTTAATATTCATAGTACAATACCATGTGGAAATATTGTTGTTTAAAGAAGGTTTTTTTCACTATCTAGTCACCAATTGTCGTTGTTGCAACTACTTCCCCCAAAAAATTTACATTTTAGGGTCCTTCCTTCCATTTTTATTTTTGAAGAATTCTTACACCTGTTTCCTAACTTAGATAATCCCTCCCTACATACCTGGTCTTTCCTAGAAGCTTAAGCAACAAAAAAATTCCTAATCCTAAAGTGTCAATTTTGGTAAAAAAATCTGTAGGTGCAACCTTGGAAGCATGCCTTTTATGAGAAATTTGCTTTCTGATTTCCACTTTTCACAATCTGTGGAAGCATATAAGAGGAAAGAGGAAAGATAGTTTAGCTTCAAGAAGTTGGATTCTCTCTTTACAATTTCCTCTTTCCACAAAAAAATGGAAGCGGAAAAGAAGAAGTGGAAAGATCAAGGTTTAATTTCGAAAATAGTTAAATTTCTACTTTTTGACTTCTGCATAGATCAACGGTCCAGAAGGATTTCACAAAAATTAATGGCTAAGAAAAGGAGTGGAAAGGAAGAAGCAAAAATATAAGAAATATCAGTTGTGAAAAATGGTAAATCTGAATTCCACTTTCCGCAGTCTGAGATTGAGGGTCCAGATAGCTTCTACCAAAGATCAATGTCCCAGAAGGGAAAAAAAAGGTGGAATGCAGAAACATAAAAAAATTTGCATCATGAAAGTAGAAATCCTGACTTCCGCTTTCCACAACTCGTAGCTTCATCTTAGATCAATGGCTTAGAGATATTCTATGTAGGATTGATGGTGTGGAAAATGGAAACAAGCATGGGGTAATAGTAGAAATAATAGATCAATGCTATGAGCAATGATGCTAATAAGAAGCATAGAAAATAGATCTTGCTACTAAGAATTTTCACAAGCATACATAGGAAAAATAGAGAGAAGAAAAGAGATTGAATCACATGAATGAAGAGATGAATATTGGTGTGTATCCTTCCATTGAATAATAATGAATAATATTGTACATAAATTGTACATCCCTCATAGGAAAATTTATTTGTATGGAGAAAACTCCTAAATCTCAAAACGGATGACTTACCAAAATATAGAAAACCCCCATAGGTGGCTAAAGCACTTCCCAAATATTTCAAGGACCTCACGAATTGGAAAAGGAATGAGTGAGTTTTCAAGGATATGTAAAAAACATGCTAATCCTAGAGAATGGAGGAAAAGTCATGAATGATGGGTTGGAAACAAAAGCACCCAGTTTGCTAGTTTTACTAGCTTTACCTTATCCATAGAAAAGCAAGAAAAGCATAATAAAAAATAATATGTTGTAAAGTGTTGTATACTAATTCTGGATGGTCAAGATCAACCTAGAATTAGAAATAAATCATTCCTAGGATATAAGTGGCATGTATTGACTTTAAGGGGCAATTGGATGCCAACTAATTAAGCTAGTGGGTGAATAATTAATCAAATAATGATTAATTATTTTATCCTAAGTTATGAGTGGGTTTAATATATTCTGACACCCCCCTATAAGTCTGACTTTATGATGGTATGACAAAAAATATAGATGCATAAAGGGTCCAACAACAAGGCTATGGTCACCCTTTAACAATTATTATGTCCAAAAAAATGAGGACAGAGGAAAAACCACATGGGGAAAATCCTCCCTCAAGAAAGGAAAAGGCACAAAATTTTTGAAATAATATGTCTTCAAAATATCCTTATATTCACTTGAATGAGCTGAATGAACTGCTTCTGGATGGAAGACTTGTTGAAGAAATCATGAACTCCATGATCATGCGCTAGAGTGTAGAACCTGCAAGAAGGAAGAGGAGAGACTCCTTGTATCTCATCATCTAATGAAGTAGGTGAATTATCTGAATGCTTCTTGTTTCTGTCAAAATATTATCTGAAAACATAATCTTAAATGGAAAATAGATTTGTGCATACTCCTTCCCAAAGAGTACAAAAATTAAGACAATTTATTTCACACCCAATTCCTTGAAAAGCTGCAAAATTGTGATGTGAAACACATGTCAATATTCCACTCTGATGTAGCACCTTTCCAGATCTAATATGAGGCTGATAAAACTTTTATATATCAGAAATATTAGCATATGGAACAGCAAAGAAAAAGGCTTCAATGGATCCATGAGGATATAGGGCTGGACTAGGAAAATTTTGAGCAACCGGGGAAAACTAATAGGTGTAAAAATATGAATGATGGATGGGAATAATATATGAACCATAAGTGTTTAGAAAATATCCAAACATGTTTAATATCAGTCCAAATATTACTAAGTTCATGGATAACCAGCAACTAAAATATAGGAAAGACTTCAAACCATGTAAGATAAATATCACTGCATAAGAGACCAATGAGGAATCAACTAGTGAACTTGGAATTTGTATAGTCTTAGGATTATTCAGAGGTATGGTAGATGGTATGGATGGTGGTATGATATGTGTATCAACCTGAAAATATTCTTCTAAATCAGAATCCAAAGGATCACATATAAGCATATCAGTAGACTCAAGGGAATACACTAGTAATGAATCCTCTGTATGAAAGGAGGAAAGAGTGAGATGTTCACAATCTTCAAGAAGGATATGAGTATTGATTCCAAGAACAAAGGAGGATATTTTGAAGCACATGATATCAAGTAAGGTAATTGGTATGACACAAATAAGGCTTGATTTGGCTAAGCAAACATCCTGGAAATCATTGGGTTGCGCACCATCAATGAGAGAGGTATGCACAAATTGTGAAGAGTCAGGCATATAGATATCAGAATATAAGATAGGAGATATAGGGAACAATGAATGGGTGATAGAATCATCATCAATATCAATATAAGCTCCATATGCTACTTATTGTTCATCATTAGTATCACAAGAAGAAAAATCACCTTCAAGAGACACAAAAAAAGAATGCTCTTCAATATTTGCTTCTTCATTGAAGGAGGAAGCATTCAAATCAAGGAGAGCAGAAGAAACCTGAACTGCATGAGAAACTTATTCATCATGATCAAATTCATTAGAGAATGTATAGGACAAGAAATATTGAGAGAGAGAACAAGAGGAGATGATGGGTTCGCTCCATGCTTCATCTTCTATTTCCTGCAAACCAAAAGCTTTGTCCAAATTCTTCCAAAGATCAAATGTATACTCAGCAGAATCTATGAGATGATGTATATTTGGAGACATTCCCAAACACATAATTCCATAATCTCTATCACAATTATTTAGCCAATCAATATTCTCTTCATAAGACTCAGGTTCGCTCAATGCACCAATGGAGACATCAAAGAGACATTGCCTCTTCAAGTATGCACTCATATTTGGATTCCAATAAACATAGTTCAAAGGAGATAGTAGAGGAACTTTTGAATCCATATAGAATTTGTTGAGATTCTCTAGGAGATACTCTCTACAACCTGCAAACCAAACTAGGAGAAAATATTGTAAGCTAGACAAACTCTTCTTTAGCGAAGGATAGGAAGCTAGATGGGCTCCTCAACTCTGTAAAAATTGATCAACCTTACTGATCTAATACCAGTTAGAAATAATAGATCAATGCTATGAGAAATTATTCTAACAATAAGCATAGGAAATAGATCTCGCTACTAAGAATTCTCATAAGCATACACATGAAAAATAGAGAGAAGAAAAGAGACTGAATCACATGAATGAAGAGATGAATATTGGTGTGTATCCTTCCATTGAATAATGATGAATAATACTATACATAAATAGTACAACCCTCATAGGAAAATCGAGTTGCATGGAGACAACTCATAAATCTCAAAAAGGATGACTTACCAAAATATAGAAAACCCCCATATGTGGCTAAATCACTTCCCAAATATATCAAGGACCTCACGAATTGGAAAAAGAATGAGTGAGTTGTCAAGAAGATGGAAAAAACATGCTAATCCTAGAAAATGGAGGAAAATTCATGAATAATGGGTTGGCAACAAAAGCACCCAGTTACCTAGTTTTACTAGCTTTACCTTATCCATATAAAAGCAGGAAAAGCAGAATAAAGAATAATTTGTTGTAAAGTGTTGTATACTAATTATAGATGGTCAAAGGTGGTCAAGATCAACCCAGAATTAGAAATAAATAATTCCTAGGATATAGGTGGCATGTATTGACTTTAAGGTGCAAGTGGATGCCAACTAATTAAGCTAGTGGGTGAATAATTAATCAAATAATGATTAATTATTTTATCCTAAGTTATGAGTGGGTTTAATATATTCCAATAGTAATCAATTTTTTCCATCTGTGAAAACATCTAGGACCCACACATCTTAATGGTCATGATTTTGGATGGATGAGATTAATCTTAGTTGAAAATATATGGTGGAAATCGATTTTCTTGGGTGAAGGTGCGAGGAAGATAAAGATTACAAGACATGCAAAATAGAGTTAAAGGTTATATGAAATGAATGGCACAGATTTCATCTAACAAAGATCCACAACAGAGGTGGATTCTGCTGGTTCAACTTGCATGGACCGACTAAGTTTCCAGATCTATGAAATTGCTTAAAGGGATGCATTTTTCAACGTTCAAGATTGATGGGGGGATAATATCAATGGAGGGGATGAATTCCGCTGATCCAAACTACACGAACAAACAACCTTTCCATAAATACATAATTTGGTACAAGTAATAAGTTTCAACGACCCAGATCAACGATCGATCAATATCAACGGATAGAAAAGGTTCCACTAGCTCAATGTGTTGTCAGTTTAATTTTCTAGAACTCAGCGAAATTTTACAAAGTGTGCAAGTCTCACATGACCTAACGATTCAAATAAGACCCAACTTGTCTTTTGAAATGATCTGATCTTTCCAATCTCGGTTCGATTTTTCACTATAAGCCATTGGGAAAACTGAGAAACTTTCCTCCTGAAGCTTAAAGTAATAAAATTGCTTGCATAATAGGGCTTTGTTCATCATATTTTTCTGTTTATTGATCGACACATATCATTAAATTGAAGATAATGTTAATTGTTGTTGTTTCAATTTCATATGTATCTCTCGTTATGTCTTCTTCATGTGTCGTAGGTATTATTTCTCACCAAGTTCGAATGCGGGAAGCATGGAAAGGATGAGGAAGTAGAATATTAATCACCAAGAGACAACACACGTGGAGGTCCAACAAAATTTAATGATGGCGATCAAAGGAGAAATAAAATCTACAGTTGAAATGGATTTTACAGCCATAACATGCACGGAGGATAAAATATTTCAGTTCTGCGAAATCTTGTAGACCCCGCACCTTTAAACGATGGATATCATGGCAGAGATTTGATCTATGGACTAGGTTGATTTTGCAATTGGAACATGCACAAAGGATAACATATATCGAGGCTATGAAATCTTGTAGACCTCGCACCTTTGAACGATGGAGATCTTGGCGGATTTTTGATCTATGATCTAGGTTGATTTCGCAATGGGAACATGCACAAATATTAGAAGGATGAAGGAATGTGAAATATTGTAGAGGCCACATCATGGGAAGATTAAGATTTATCAGAGATCAAGATCTACGGCTAAGGTTTATTTTGCAGTTTAAATATGCAAGGAGAAATAATAGATGATGGCTACGAAATAGAGATAAAGGGTGGATAGCATCAACGTTGTATATTTCATTTAGGAAATATCTAAGGTTCAAAATCATTTCGCATGGGAGACATGCTAACTCTGAGTTTGGAGATGAATTTGCGAAATCGGATAAACTAAAATAAGATCAATGACTTAGAAGAGGTAGTATCTAGATCCATGGTCGCAGTTTGATTTTAGATGATGAGTTGCAAGAAGAATAAGGGATAGAAGGTCACAGTGTTACAAATCCACCATATAAATAGGGGTGTAGAGCACCATAGAAAGGGATTTTCCTGGTGAAGAGAATGTTGGAATATTTTGTAAAAGAGATAACTCTTTTCTAATAAGAAGGATCAATTTGTTGGAACAAAGGACTGCATAGAGATTTACTCAGAATGTGTGGAATGCATCCCATAGAACTATTTCATTTTACTTTTGTACAGCATGCAGTGAGATTGTTCTAACTTCTTGGAACTATATCCTTAGTCATGAATTATTTGTTGTCTATATAAATGTTTGTGTAATGATAGGGTAATAAATGGATTAATTATATCAGAGCTCTATTTGGTATTCTTTATACTGTGAATGTGATTATTGTGTTGGAACAACTACCTATTAAAATTCTATGAACATTTTCAGTATATTACTCTGGAGTCTAAATTTTCTCCCTACAGGGACATATTATATCAGTTAGATCTAGATTTAAAGAAGTGATTGAGGTTCTCTTCCATCAGTCACCTGCATTTATCTTAGGCATCTGCATTTCTTTCTTTAAATAAGAAATTTACATAAACAATGGACCGAGATGCAACTGGTAAAATATTTAAACAACCTAATCTACAGTAGCCAGATCATAAATCGGATGGATTTCGTGCACCAAACGGTGGATGATCTAATTGGGATCATTTACCGGGTAGAATACCTACTGTGGGTACCTAGGATTTTTCCATACATCAACATAAGGTAGGTTGTATTTTTTACTTGATTTGTTCTAGATCTAGTTGTTAGACCAAAATCTTGTCATCTTGATCCATGCGTCAACCTTGTGTCTGATCCCTAAAGTTTCCCTAGATAAAGTTGATTGAGCTTGAATTTGTCCTTGGCTCTTTTTCCTCCCCTAGGAGGGCTGAACCTCTTTCTCCTAAGGAAATGTGTTCCATCCTATTGCTGACACTCTTTCCCTTCATGCAAAGAGTGTTATATTTTTTAACATTAAGCTAGCATATCATTAGGATCTTTAACTGAGAGAACAACAAGCACAAAAATTAAACACAAAAAACAATGAACACAATGTTTTTCCTCAGAGAAACCATAAATGGAGAAAACCCCACAACTTCCTTAGAGATAGAATTAGCACCAAAGTGAAACCCAAAAACAGTAAGATGATTTCCCGATAGCAGTAAGCTCTTTCTTCCTTTCCCTGGTGTCTTTCACTTCCTCAGCTATGCGCTACAACTGAGTGTGGATGAGTGTGTGATAAATAGAGAGGTCACCTCTCTATTTATACTAATTCCTGACATGACTAAAACCCTACTAGGGACAACCTATCTAGGAGAGTCTAATAACCCTAGTCCCCCGGAACTACGGGGACTTTAACCCTTAGACAATAGGAGGGTTACCCACAATGACTTGACATGACTTGTTTACTTTATAGATCTTCCCGATAGGAACATCAAGGCATGACATGACATAATTACATCCTGGAATAAACATCAGGTTACAATAGATAAGAAATAAAAGTGAATACATTTCGAAGTTACAATTACATTAGCACTCCCTCTTAACTAGGAAGGTATTATCTCGACACAAATTTTCATCACTGGTCTTCTTCTCTAGATCATATCATCATCTGCATTTCAAGTCATATTCATCTTCAAGTCATGTTCATATTCAATTCATCTTCATCTTTGGATCCAGATCATCACTCGATTTGGATCATCGTCACTGGATATGGAGCATCATTTCTAGATCTGGATCTTCCCTCGATCAAGATCATCTTTGCTGGATCATCAACATTGAATCTTCACAGGTACTATCTCATGATTCTTCTCGTCACAGGAAGTTCTAGAGAGCCAGCCCTTTTTCATGTTGGTTATAGGCCTAGCCTCCATGTAGGTCTTCTTCAACCCTTATATCTGACCCTAAGTTAGAATGGCCTGCCCAACACTTATATCTGATCATGTAGGAACCAATCCTATAATCATATCAGAAAGGCACACCCAACATTCACATTTGACCATGTAGTATCCAATCCCACAACCCTATCAGAAAGGCCCAGCACTCACATTTGACACATGCAAGGAACCAATCCAAAATATATGTTCAAAAAGGCTCAGCACTTATATTTGACACATGTGAGGAACCAATCCAACATACATGTTCAAAAATCCTCTACACTTACATCTGACACATGCGAGGAACCAATCCAACATGCATGTTTGAAAGAGATCTGCACTTATATCTGACACATGCGAGGAACCAATACAACATGCATGTTCGAAATGGCTCTTCACTTACATCCGACACATGCAAGGAACCAATCCAACATTCATATCAGAATGGCCCCCAGTCCCATACTGAGCTACCTAGTAACTAACCAGGTGCCTCCATTCCAAGAATGGCATTCAGTGCTTACTTCTGATCATGTAGGAACCAATCCTACAGTCACATTATAATGGCTCAACACTCATATTTTACATGGGAGGAACCAATCCTCACCATGACAGAATGGCTCAGCCCTTACATCTGACCTACTCGTCAGAATGGCTCACAAATTCAGCACTCATATCTGACATGGAAGGAACCAATCCTCTCACCATGACAGAATGGCTCAACCCTTACATCTGACCATGGAAGGAACCAATCCTCTCACCATGACAGAATGGCTCAACCCTTACATCTGACCATGGAAGGAACCAATCCTCTCACCATGTCAGAATGGCTCTGGGTCTCATCACTTCCCCTCGGAGGAAACCTTGATCTAAAGAACACCAAGCTTTTCCTTGAAGTACTCAAACTTCACCCTAGCCAATGGCTTCATCAATACATCAATTATCTGTTCCTTTGTCGCAACATACTGGAGCTTGACTGCTCTCCTCTGCACCATATCCCTAATATAGTGATACTTGATCATGATATGATTCAACTTGTCATGGAACACTGGATTCTCTGACAACTTCACGCAACTCTGGTTGTCACAATGTATACAAGTAGCATCCATCTATAGATCAAATAATTCAGACAGTAGCTTCTGCATCCATACTGCCTCACAACTAGCTGAACAAGCTGTGACATACTCTGCTTCATTTGTACTCAGTGCCACACACGATTGCTTTCTACTAAACCAAGAGATCACACCCGATCCCATACTAAAGCAACAACCTGAATTGCTCTTCCTATCGATGGCACTTCCTGCCCAATCTGAATCAACATAACCCTCTAGGTTAATCTTCTGATTCACTTCATAATTGAGCCCATAGTGAATTGTACCCCTCAAGTACCTTAGAATATTCTTTACAACAATCAAGTGAACATGTCTCAGATCTGTTAAGAACTTTCTCAAGGTGTTCATAGCAAAGCAGATATCTAGTCTCGTGTTCATTAGGTACATCAAGCACCCAATCATCTCATGATACATTGTAGCATCAACCATTTCAGATGAATCATCACTCAATAGCTTTAGGTTTTATTCCATAAGTGTGGTCATAGCCTTGCAATCCATCATCCCAAACCTCTTCAGGATCTTTACTGCATACTTCCCTTGTTGAAGGGAGATTCCATCTGCATTTTTCCACACCTCCATACCTACAAAATAATGCATCATACCCAAGTCCTTCATTTTGAACTTGGCAACAATATTTCTCTTCGTATCAGTAATCAACCCATCCATACATGTTACAAACAGATCATCTACATACAATAGAAGCATCACTGGGTTGCCATATTCAACCTTGTAGTAAAGGTTGGAATCTGCTTTACTCTTGGTAAAGCCCAAACTGGATAGAAAGCTGTCAATTTTGCTGTACCATGTCCTAGGTGCCTGTTTGAAACCATACAGGGCTTTCTTTAGTTTGCACACATGAGACTCCCTATCATGTGTCTCAAAACCGAGTGGCTTTTCTACATACACTTCCTCTTCCACTACAACATTCAAGAAAGCAGTCTTGACATCCATTTAGTGTATCTTCCATTTCATTACTACAGCCAAAGAAAGTACCAATATGATGGAAGTGTATCTAGCTACAGGAGAAAAGGTTTCTTCATAATCTATTCCTTCCTTCTGTGAGAAGCCACGAGCCATGAATCTTGCCTTGTATTTCTCTATGCTACCATTTGCAGCATGCTTAATCTTGTAGATCCACTTGAAATTTACAACTGACTTCCCTTTTGGTATTGGGACAACATCCCAAACATCATTCTTCATGATTGATTGATATTCTTTGATCATATCATCCTTCCATTCTTTTCGTTCTACCGCTTCTTCATAGTTGGAAGGTTCTTTATCGATAACATCACATAGTAAGGCTACATATCTGGAGCAGGATCTGGTTCTATTTCTTTCTCTTTGATTCTCTTTTGGATCCCCATATCTTTCTACACCTTGGATAACTTCTCATACCCAAGTAGGTTTCCTCTTGTGAGGATTCTTCTCCTGAGGTGGATCTACAAGTCTTTGTGGTTCTTCAAATTCTCGATCTTCTTCTTTAACTTCTTCATTCATGGTTGTATCATGAATTCTGGGTGCTTCTGCTTCTTCAGTTTCTTTAGCAGGTCTCTTTCTGGATTTGTTGTAAGCCGTGTCTTCATCAAATGTTACATCCCTGCTGATGTTCATCTTTTTGAACCCTAGGAAATATATTCTGTAAGCCTTCGAGCTTTCAGAGTTCCCACAAATATACCCTTCTTCCTGAAGGATCTAATTTTGTTCTTTTCTCTTTTGGAATGTGTATGTACATTGGACAGCCGAATATTCTGAGATGGCTGACTTCTATTTTCTTACTGAAGAATACTTCTTCAGGAGTCTTCTTCTCAAGTACTCTATGTGGAGTATGGTTCTGTACATACACCATTGTTCTAGCAACTTCTGCCCATAGATGCATGGGAAGATCCTAATCATGAAGCATTGCTCTTGCAGCTTCCATGATAGTTATATTCTTCCTTTCTACAACCCCATTCTATTGTGGATTATAAGGAGTGGACAACTCCCTCTTAATCCCTGATTCTTTGCATAAATATTTGAATTCATTTGATGTGAATTCTTCGCCATTATCTGATCGAAAGGTATTGATCTTCTTTTCTGTGTGGTTCTCGATCAAGGTTTTGAATTCCTTGAACTTGCTGAAAACTTCATCTTTGTTATTCATGAAGTAAATCCATGTCTTCCTAGAAAATTCATCAATTAAAGAAACATAGTATACATACCCGCTTAGTGAACTTGATGATATTGGCCTGCATACATCGGATTGCATGATTTCCAATATTCCTTTTGCTTTGCTTTCGCTACTTGGAAATGTCTTATTTGTGTTCTTTCCTTTCGCGCATCCTTTCTAGACCCCTTCATGTTTTTCTTGGATTTCCTGAAGACCTTCAACAACTTTGCTTGCAAGTGGTAGTGCTCTGTAATGCACATGTGCAAGCCTTCTGTGCCAAATTTCATTTGGCTCTAGTGTGTCATGGACCATAGCTTGTTATGGATGGCCCTTTATCTTGTATAAACCTCCTTCTTTTTCTCCAATCACTATTGCATCATCAATAGTCTTTCCTCTTGGCCACATTAGGACTTGGCCATATACAAATGCAACCCTCATGCCTTTTCCATCCAATGCTAATATGGATAGAATATTCTTCTTCAGTCCTGGTACAAACAAGACATCCTTCATTTTTATAGACTTTCCAAAGTCTAGCTTGTAGGAGGATTCACCACTACTTTTTATGGGATATTGGTAGTCATCCCCAAGCTTCACCTTATGGTTTAAATTATGTTCAGATAGTTTCTCAAAGGATTCCTTGAAACCTGTCATGTGCTTGGAAGCCTCCTATCACTAATCCAATCTTTGCTTCCATGAGTGACAGTTCTCGTGAGAGCGGAGATCAGAACATATTCATCTTCACTTGAAGAGTCTTCACTTTCTTGTTTTACTCTCTTCCTTGGAGGATCATCATCCTCAACAGTGTGAGCATGATGTATTATTTTGGATTTCCTCTTCTTCTTGTATCCATTCTTATTGATGGGACATTTTCTATCAAAATTTCCTATTTCATCGCATGTATAACATCTGATTTTAGATGAACCTTTCTGATGAGAATGCTTTCCTTGGTGATGATGCTTTTCCCTTCTTCCTTTCTTGGAGTGTATTGTGAGAGCTTGATATTCACTTCCCATATTTTCTTCTTGATCTGCTATTCGATCTTCTTCTTGTGAACATTCTTTCCACAATCTACTGAACTTAACTAACTTCTTCCTAGCACAGATTCCTTGGATGAGAGAATCCCATGACCTAGGGAGGCCATTCAAAGTTGTCATCACAATTTTTTCATTCTCCACTTCTTCATCTACAACTTCTAGCTGTTCTTTGATCTGGGAGACCCTTATGAAGTATGACTGGATGGTCTCCTCATTCTGGATCTTGACATTCTTCAACTAGTTCCTTAGAGTCATCTTCCAATTGATGTTCTTCCCTTCAAATAGTTTGGTTAGGGCATCAAACATGGATTTAGGTGTCTTGAGAGAGGACACATGTGGAATGAAGTGATCTTTGATAGAATTTGCAATGATCCTTTTCACCATAACCAACTTCTTCTTATGTAAGGCCTTGGCCTCATCTCCCTCTAGGACTGGAATCTCCTCATGTATATAGGAGTCCAACTCATTTTCTTCCAAGAAAAAGGAGATCCTATACTTTCAGGCTCAGAAGTTATCAGCTCCCTCAATATTTTCATCAATCTTTGTATGATGATACATATTAACTAAGAACCTCAAATGGAAATACAAAATATTTAGATCTTACCAGGTCAAGAAGTCGGATCTGGATTTTGGAGCTGAAATCCTATAGTGTTGGTTCAGGAGCATATTAGGGTTTTTCTTTTCCGAAGTTCTATCCAACCAAATTCTTTGAATTTGATCCCTAACTTCGATTTTGGGGAGGAGATCAATCCAGGCCTGGGCTCACTGAAAAATTCCACTTCTGTGAAAATCCATAATTTTCGGTAGTAGTGTCGGGTCCAAAACTAAAAAACCTCAGAATTGGATTCTGCTTCGACAAAAACATTAAAGTAAATTTCAACTCAAAATGGGCCTCCTAAAAAAAATAATAAAATAATATTTATTAATTTTGGAGGAAGAAAAGAAAAAAACTACTTTTTTGTTTGTATTTTCAACATATCTTCCCATGTTTTTACTCAAATTTTGATCAGGAGAGCCCGTTGGATGCATAATTAAATTATGCATCCAATGAGTACCCACTAAGCATACTTTCGATGGAACCCACGGGGGGTCCGTCAAAAGTATGCCGAGTGGGTACTCGTTGGATGTAGAATTTAATTCTGCATCCAACGGGCTCTCCTGATCAAAATTTGAGTAAAAACATGGGGAGATATGTCGAAAATACAAACAAAAAAGTAGTTTCTTTTATGATACCTATCCCCAAATTTATATTAAAAAAGTGTTTAAGACCTATACGGTATTTCAAATTTAAAGAAATTTCATTGGCTAACACATGATGACATGGAATTTGAGTTAAAGTTAAAAGGCCCATTTTGAGTTGAAATTTCCTCTAATGGATGTGCCCTAGGGAGGAGAGTTATTCCACCCTACTTTTGTTGAAAATATATGGAGAGAGATCCACAAAATAGGAAGACCTAGTTTCTGCGGCTATATAGTGTCTTCTTCTTCGGTTAGTTTTGATACCATGTTAGATTTTTTACCATTAAGCTAGCATATCATTAGGATCTTTAACTGAGAGAACAACAAGCATAGCAATGAAACATAAGAGATAATGAACACAGTGTTTTTCCTCAAGGAAACCATAAATGGAGAAAACCCCACAACTTCCTCAGAGATAAGATCAACACCAAAGTGAAACCCAAAAATAGTAAGATGATTTCCCGACAGTAGTAATCTCTTTCTTCCTTGCCCTAGTGTCTTTCTCTTCCTCAGCTATGCACTACAACTGAGTGTGGATGAGTGTGTGATAAATAGAGAGGTCACCTCTCTATTTATACTAATTCTCGACATGACTAAAACCCTACTAGGGCCGACCTCTCTAGGAGAGTCTAATAACCCTAGTGCCCCAAAACTATGGGGACTTTAACCCTTAGACAATAGGAGGGTTACCCACAATGACTTTACATGACTTGTTTACATTATAGATCTTCCCGATAGGAACATCGAGGCATGATATGACATAAGTACATCCCAGAATAAACATTGGGTTACAATAGATAAGAAATACAAGTGAATACATTCTGAAGTTACAATTACATTAACAAAGAGTGCCACTGGCACTCTTTCCCCTCATGCAAGGTGCACCAACCCCTCTCTGGCAGTATGTCTCCTACTGCAAGGTGCAGCAGGGGTGTTTAGAGGGAAAAATCGAAGCTTCGAGGCCCTTATCGAAGGTGTATGAGGTGGAGAAACGTCCCTATATTCTAGGTGAAGTGGCACTCGGTTCCCTAACCTAATGGGAGGATACCTTAGACCTCTCCTCTTAATATTCAACCTAATCTATCCCTTTAACCATATGAATTTAACCATCTATCCATTGTGAAGGGAGGAAGGACTATGGTACTCTTATGCTCATGGAATTTCTAGGTGATCCCTATCATCCTTTGGGAGGAAAAGTATCATCTTTTGGGAGGCTTATCATCACTCTTTGGAGGCTTGGATTGGATTCTTGGATGGAAGGTCATAGCGTTAAGGCTACGCTATGACACTCATTCTCTATGTAATGCTATGGATTTCCCTTGATTACAGTAATAAAAATCTATTTCCATAAATTTTTATTGTGTTGATAATGTTTATATATTTCTTCCTTAATTGTTAGCTTAGATCAACTTATATCTATTTATGCTTTCACATTTTTTTTTGTCTCTTGGATAAAGCTCTGTAGTTGAATATCTGAAGGCCTGGAGCTTGAAGCAGAAAGGAGGAGAAGACTCATAGATCTAAGTTAAGGTACCCATCTCTTCACCCTGCATTTTATTTGATCTAGGAAAGTAGGTTGTATTGTGTACTTGATTTGTTCTAGATCCACTTGGACTAGGGAGATATGGCTTGAGTTCGCTTGAGTAGATTTATCCACTAACAAAAACAGAAATATTCTAATAAGTAAACATATTAAGTATGATGTGACAAATAAAATCAAATTAACAGAAATAATTATAAATTGATAACACATTATATTTAATCAAATACCAAAATTGTTAGCGCTCGAGTAATTTAAAGATCATTTACATATTAAAACCAAAAATAATTTGCAAACAACATGAACATAGAAGGAACTATAAAAGATTCATTAATATATAGATACTTGAAAAATTTAAACAAAAAATGATACCAGTTTCTAGAACAATTCATAACTATCAAAGAGCAAGATAATCTCATAGCAAAGACTTGTTTCAAAACTGAGTAGTCTTGACTCCTAAACAAGTTATCTTCTTTTATACACCCGAACTCTCCTTTATGGTTACCTCTATGACTTATATATTCATCCTTTTAAAACAAAGTTAACAACCTAGAGGAATCTACAGGATTGTTTTTCAAAATAGGCATCCCATTAAAAAGTGTCGTGACATAATGGATGAAATATTAATTTGACAGTTGTTATAGCTAACTCTGAGCAAATAGATTACCAACAAGATTTGTAATGTATAATCGCATCATTGAAGAGATAACACGATATTTTTTGCAAAATAAAAACCATATTTTAAACCAAAGAGGCACCGAGAAATATAATCTCCTCTAATCTAGCAGCATAACAAGAGGTTGACCACATCCAAGATAAATTAATTCCCATTAAATTAACAGTTAACAGATAAATGAAAAACAAATCATAAGCACTCCTGCATGTTATACAATTATGTAGGTGTGCTGATAAATAATTCAATTACCTATCTAGAATGGATAATCTAGCAAAACATGAATGAAATTGAAACAAAATGTCAATAAACGGTTTGTATTAATATGAATTTTAGTTTCCCTTCTAGATTTAGCTAGCTTAGCTATAGGCTTCACAATTTGAAACTTTTGCTGCTCTTCCTATTTTAACAGTCTCTCGTTAGCAGAGACTAAGAATATCTTCATAGATTTATATTTATCCTTCTTCAATTTAATATCTTGCCAGTGATTTACCCATGAAAATAATTTGTTTTTAAGATTCTCGATTTCATAACTCATAAAAAGTGTGTTTAACTGGGATTCTTCTAGTTTCTCTTCTAATTGGGTGATATTCTATTCAAACACTCATTTGGTGTACTTTTTGAGTTTTCTTATGTTACGAATAGGCAATGAATCGCCTGTACATGATGGATTTTGTTCAGATCATAGAGGAGATAACTTTTCATTAAATTCCTACAAAGGAGTTGTCATGGAATTATTAAATTCCATACTATGTTCATGTGAAACATATTCATTAGTAAATTCACAAACATGAGAAATTATCTTTGTCATCACTAACTAAATCCACTAAAGGGGGCTCTTTTACTTGTTGCGCTATTTTAGGAATCAAAACAATGGCTATGCTTCGAGTAAATCTCTATGTACTGGATCTAACCGATATGGATTCATTTTGTTTAGGATTGCACTCTTTGCGAGTTGCAAAATTTTTATCTTCGAGACTTGCTAACCATTTATCCTTTAGTGTAGGTACTTCATGTGTCTTTTCTAAAGGTGATGGGTAAATTGGATTTTCACAAACTAGAATACTATCATCCCCTTCAATTTCACATTTCAAATCATTTCCCTAAATAGTGTGATTCATTATAGTCTCCTTAGGGTTCGATGTTGGGTCTAATATATTAGAATATTCAGGAGAATTTGATATCCTCTTTTGTCAAAACTTGGAAAGAGGAGAGGCTTGGTATTGAGTTTTCCAAAACCATTTTCACTCAGAAATTCATCCCAGGTTCTGCCTACAAAATATAAATGATGTTGGATCATAATATTAAGAATACCATGATGAACATACTCATATTCCAGTCCCCAGTGGTATGTTGGACAATGAAAGACATTTTCTTAAGGCTATTTAACAAAATCCAAGGAAAATTTATATTTGAGCCTTTAAATTCCATAATAATTCGAAGATGATACAGATGAACATGAGAGAATTGACCATCACAATTAATCTACATGATTATGATTTGCAAGATAGGGAACCACTATGGTTTGAAAAATATTTCCAATAAGTTATGATGCATATGTGCATCATTTGGTAACGAGAGAAGGAATTGTTTCCACTTGTTTCTATTAATGTTGCCTCCTTTATACGTCGAACATTCACCCTTTTGAGGAAACTCAGTGGCTCTCGCAATAACATTCTCGGTTAAAACCTGTCAAAAATCACCTATATTAGCCACATAATATTTAAGGGATGAGGAGAATTGCTTGGTTACCTCCATATGATGACCATTAAAACATTTGAAGAAAGAACCCCAACCTATCTTCTCAAACAATTCATCTTCCTCTGGTTTGATTTCCAACAATTCATTCCCAGAGGGATCAAAACAACAGAGAGGATCCATTTCCCCAATGTAAAACTTTTGGATAGGGTGCATTTTAGGGGAGGTTGTGAAGATGGAAGGTATAGGGATCCAAACAGTGTCGAGCATTTAAAACAAAAACAAGTTTACCCATTAGCAAAGTTAGAACCCTACATACCTCTTCATAAAAACTAGCAAGTCAAGACTAATGATAACAAGTGATGCAAAATAATGGTTACATACAACACTCGTTAATAGAAATGGCATATAAAGTTATAATCAAACCAAGTGTCTCAATGATATAATGATTCAACATAAAAAATCAAATTTGTGTAAATAAAAATTTGTGCGGCATTTAATCAATTGGGAGAACATTTCCATGGTTTCCTTTATAGTTAGGACAAGAAAACACATTTTGGTTCATGGTTAGAATAATTAATTAGGATTAAAATTGTTATAATGTTTAGCAATGTAATAGATAGGTATTATAGCACATAATCCTAGAAATTACCTTAGGTTTAAAATAAATTAACCCATACTTATGTTATCTTATAGATTACCCAAAATGGTGAATAAAACATAAAGTATAGGCCTTGATAACTTGAGAAGGATGTAAGGTATAGAAGAATAATATTACAATATTCAAAATCATATGTATTGAAGTGAATAATCAATGGTTCAATCCCAATATAAGGTGAGTATATTTCCAATCTAGTAAAATGTGGATTGAAAAAGTACTATCAAAATATATTGATCTATAGGCAAGAATTAACTTACAAAATTACATAAGAAAAATGACTATGGAAAGCATAGTTTAGAAGCTACAAAAATCAGCCATCAATAATACTTAAATGAAATAGGATTTACAACATAACAATTATTTTTATTCAAGTGTTAAATTTCCTCAAAATAGGAGTACCTTCATAATCAAAGATTCTAAAGGAAATCCTTAATAATATTTCTAAATAAATTATTAAGGTAGGAAGTTGATAGCATATTTTATTGACTTCACATAATAAAAATATGAGAAGGTTGTTGGATACCAGCAAATGGCAATGTGCCTGGGTAGGCCAATTATCTTTGTTCAACTTCTTCCAAGGGATTGAGTAAAATATGATCTATTGTATACCCTAAGAAATAAGATATCTCATTCTGGAAACAAATCAGTTTTTGATTATATTTGATAATTTAATAATTATAGACACATTCATATCTCTCCCAACATCGTTAATAAATATTTTAGCTTCATAGATAAGTTGGATAACATTACCTTGTCAAAACTGAGTACCCAAAATTTAAAGATAATCAAAATCATCAGTATAAAGATATAGCCATTTATTTTTCTGAAAATGTCTCAAGCCTATTCCATCCATAAAATAACTATTAAAATTATTCATTTATATTTTATTCACTTTAAATTTTTCAATGCTTTATAAAAGTAGGAACAGTTTCTCTATCTTAGTAACCAAATGACAACATCTCTCACAAACATCATCAGAAATGAGTAGGCTGGCCCATTACTGAAACCCCCTATCTCTTGATCAGAAGATGGAGAGCCACTACCAGATCCTGCTAAATATATTTTGGTAATCGCATACCCATGCTTCCCATGATCTTGAGCGGACCAGCTCATTACTGATACCTTTTGTTCCCAATTTCATATAAGAAAAACTTTATGAATGGAACAGACCAAGCAACTTTCCAGATTGTAAACGATCTTGAAATATGATTGATAATTCATATTTGTAGATATTCTTTGAGTACAAGGATTTGAAGAAATAATTTACCAGATACCTTCACTATAATAGTAAGATGTGATGGTGAGGGATAATTTTGATCATATTTACAAATATTTAAGGTTTATAACTGCTTCATTTCACATTTAAGTAAATATGAGTATACCAGGAAGGACCATAGACCATCTCTTATTACAATTACCTAAACTAAATGAACAAACTCAAACCAAAAGCACATATATTTATTTATTTACAAATACCCTCTATGACAATAGTATATATACATTCATAGTTTAAGAATTGCAAAGATTTAATTATTCTTGATCAGAAGATAGCATTTATCCCTTTTAATAATTTGATATGGATTAACTTCAAAAGTGGTTGTCACAACAAATAAATTTATTTATGGATGAAATGAGTATAGGAAAGGTAATAAGGAAAAAGGATAACTGATGGAGATATACATTATGAAACACTTAAGTTACTTTAGCATATATAATGAAAATTTGAGCAAACCAAACCGAAGAAAAAGAAACAATTCAATTATTAACAGAAAATAAAAATAAATTATGTACGGGTTTAATGATCTAATAGAAATTAGTGGAAATATTTTTTAAGAATAATTCCATTCACCAGAAACATTTCAGAATGACCCTCCAATGTTTGGAGTCTAAAATTTCTTGGGCTCATTTTCTTAGCAATAACATAAGGTCCTAGAAAGAGGTGTTGAAGCGTTGTATGCTCACCCTTGTCCTCATCTGCTTTATGCTATTTTAAAACCAAATCACCTAATTGTAGATCTTTGTTAGAAACTGAATCCTGATTAAACCAATATTTCATGATATATTGATGTGTCAAAAAATTCATTTGGTGTATTCCCTATCTTCATCTAACTTAATCAAAGTTTTAATCATTTTCTCCATAGCGGGACAGTTTACATCCTGAACGAGTTGTGCCTATTGTAGAGATGGTAAGAAAATATTGGGAGGTAAGATGGATTTAGTACCATAGACCAAAAATAAAGGTGATTTTCCTATCGCAGACTTGGGGGTTACCCTGTATTCCCAAAGTACATTGTGTAAGGAAGTATGCCAATTTCAGTGATGTGTGGAAATGGTTCTTTTCATAATCTTCAATAAATTCTTGTAGGTGGACTCCGTTAAGCTATTACCTTGAGTGTAATAACTTGTGAAATATATAACCCTGGTACCTTTCTCTAAAGTGAACTATGTTATTTTCACAAAGGATAAATAGGAAGAATTATCAAATACTATAGATTCAGGTACACCGAACCTAGTGATAATAGAAGATTCAAGGAAAATAACAACATGATTTGTATTTACTACATGTAAAGGTGATTTCTATGCCCACCAGGTAAAATAATCAATCGTAGTGACAATATACTTATGCTGCATGGATGAAGGTGGATTATTTGGTACAAGTATATCAATACCCCACCGCTAAAATGGTCCTTCGATTGAAACTATATGTAGTGAAAAAGTAGGTTTCTTAACTCTACTAGCAGTTTTTTTATAGTCTTGGCATTTTCTAACATATGCATAAGAATCTATGAACAAGGTAGGCCAATAGTAACCAGCCCTAATTATTTTATGTGCGGAGGTGTCACCTATGAAATGACCACCAGCAAGGCCAAAGTGAAACTCTTTTAAAGTTGATTCAGTTTCATCTTTCTCAAGAAAAAGAAGAAATACACAATTTGATTTTTTTCTAAAAAGGACATTATTTATCAGCTAATAAGGAGATGATTTTAATTTGATTTCTCTTCTTTCCTTAGGTTCTAAATTATTGATATCACTTCCCATTTCAAGAAAATTCCTATGTATGATTACCAAGAATCTTGAGAATGAGGGATAAAATAAATTTCCTTTTGCTATAGAGATTCGTTTATGTGAATATCAGAGTTATCCATAGGTAAATGAGTTGATTCAGTAGTTATCCTACAAAGACATTTCCCTTTTACCAACTTGGAAGGATTTATTTCAAGGTCATATTCTTGAAGCACTGCCATCCATAGAGCTCTTTTTCTCCCAAGTCCTTTTCTACTAATAGATTCCTCACAGCAAGGTATGGAACGATAACTTTATTTTTGGATTTCAAGAGGTAAGGGAAGAAATGTTAGACTAATTTAAAGAAAACAAAAGATTTATTATCAACTTCATGATATTTTTAACTCCTCTCCTTTGAAATTTGAACTCGTGAATGATATAGGGAATTCATGGTATTGTTGATTGCATTGAGTTAGAACAACAACAGATGAAATATCTGAAGCAAATGTATAAAGTATCAAATACTTATCAAAATCAAGACTTGGAAGAGTCGAGGCTTCTGATATAGCTTCTATAATATTCTTAAATGACTCTTTTTCATTATTTCCCCAATTAAAATTGCATATTTCTTAATCATATTTTGTAAGGGACTAACAATTTCAGAAAAATTGGGTATGAATCTCCTGAAAAATTAATATTTGCTAAGAATGATTGCATAGCCTTCTTGTTTCAGGGGTAATTGATATTAGATATACCTTGGGTTCTCTCAGGGTCAATCATAATTCCATGCTTAGAGAATACACAACATAACAAGATCCCTCGGATCACAACAAATGTTGCTTTATTGGGGTTAAGTGATATCTCAAATTTCCTACAGCACTGAAACTTTTCTAAGATGAAGGATGTGATCATATAGGTGTTTAAAAAGGATGGTAACATCATCAAGATAGACAAATACTGCATGGTTTATTAAACCCCTAAAGGCTATATCCATACTCCACTGAAAAGTATCCCCGACATTAATCAAGTTGAAGGAAATTTTTCTATAAACCTAAGTTCCCCATGGAGTTCTGAATGCAGTATTCAGTTGTTCACAAGGAGAGACTAGGATTTGGTGATAACCCGATACACTATCAAGTAATGATAGCATTTTAGAACTAAAAACCTTTGGTAGAATCTACTCCATAGGAGGAACTAGATAGTTGTCTTTTCTAATGACCTATTAAGGTTACAAAAATAGACACAAAGCCGAATGTCACCATTATTTTTTGTAACTAGGCTAAGTTAGCCACCCATTGAGTGTGGCATACCGATAAAAATGACTTTAGCAGTTAGGAGATTATTAAGCACTTTCTTAACTGTCAGTTCTAGTGTGGGGTGCATCTTTCTGATTTTTTTTTTTTTCTGAATTGGTTTCAATGTTTCCTTCATCGGGATAACATGATGCATAGTATATGTATTAAAGGTTTTAATATCGTCAAAGGTCCATGTGAAGACATCCTTATATCCTATAAACAGTTTTATAAAGTCTAATTTTTCTAATGGGGTACGATCTATGCCTAAGTTGACTTGTTGAGGATTTAAATTTGTCCCTAAATTAATGGTTTCATATTTCAAGAATGATGTCTTTATTTTTCAATTTGGTACATCCTTAAACTTATCTTCCATATCATAAAACATTTCCAATCTTAAAACAGAAGCAGGGATAGATTTTACCATGTCAAGAGCCTTCTCTACTAGGAAATGAGGATGTATTACTGAAACATTATGCAGGTCTTCATCATGGGTGATCTCGTCAATAATGGAGTCTTTAAAAGTACCTTCATTCATCAGAAAATTTAAAACCTGCTCATCATCATCAAAGACACACCACTTAGTGATGTTATTCAGAATTTATTTCCTGAAAATAAATTCGATCGAAAAAGTATTTGGACAAAAATATTCAAATGGGATTAAAATGAAAGCTACATTGGCTAATAAATCAGCCTCTCGATTATGAAAAATTGGGATGGAATTTATATTAAAAGCTTCAAATTTAGAAATGATATTCCATACCTCCTTTTGATAATCTCGAAGGTGTTCAGAAACACAATGGATCGGATTACGTACTTGATGGACAATGATTTCAGAATCACCATAGACTACCAAGACTTTAACGTTTAGATCTATAGCCTTTTTTAAACCTTGGATAAGATCCTCGTATTCTCTCATGTTGTTAGTACAATTAAATCCTAATATCCATACTATACATGTTTTATTTCCCTGACGATCTATTAAAACGAAACCTGCTCCAACTCCTTCCTTGGACATTGATCCATCAAAATATAATGTCCATGGTAAACTATCTACAATTACTTTACTATCAATAATATGTATATATGTTTGATCATCTACAAAATTTACTTCATTTTTAGACATAGAGCCAGGTTCAATGTAAGCGAAATTAAAAATTTCACAATGTTGTTGTATGTCTACAAATAGAGAACTTTATGCTTTAAATCTTAAAATTTCAATTTCATAAGTATAATTTCACATAATACAATTCAGAAACATTGCCGGTTCATTAGGGTCATGCAATTATGTCACAGTATGTTTAAGATACCTTTCTCTACCAATTTTAATCTAATTAGGTTGTCCATTTTTGGGAAGCCATAAAGTGGACCAATCAGTTGAAAAAAACCATTTAAATTTTGAGTCAAATCATGACTTAAAAATAGACCATAGGAATCAAGAATATTTGCAACAACAATATCAATGATTTCATATATTGATGGATTAATACCTAGTCTAACTAAAACGTCTTTTATTTCCCCTAATACTCTCACATTTGACCGATCAAGTTGTGTAATAGGTGTTTCACATAGAGTGTATTTCACATTTTTTTTGTATACTTGTTGGCAGGGGTTTTTCTAAGTGAGTTGCGCAACATCACAGAAGCTGTGCAACCTCACGCAGTACTATCCAAGGACAGATTAACGCGATGGGTAGAAAAATAACCGCTTTGAATATTTTATATGTTATTTGACCAAGTTTTGTTGTAATAGGTCATTAGCAGTTATAAGTTAGTTAGAAGTGGACCTTCAATGTAATGGCACAAGCCTATTTATAAATCTAGTTTTGCAAGTAGATAGTATGGCCATTGATGAAGAGCACAAATAGGAGAATCGCATCAAAAGATAATTGGGGATTAAGATCTAGTGTGATCTGGTTTTGTGAAGAATTTCCTATGTCTATACGATTTATCTTGGTTTTCCTGATGTATGCAGTCTCCAGTTTTTGAGAAGAATTATGTAATGTGGGGCCTTTGCGCAAGGTTAATATAATATGGCTGTTGTGGCACAAATATTGTCTGTTATCACTACTACGGTATAATCTATTCTGATGACTGCAAAGTTCGGTTATGATGTTATGACCTGTTTTGGTATAATGTTGCTATGATTTACTCTATTTCTGTTATATCGATGAGATCTGATTTTCTGTTATATTGATGCAATCTATTTTTTTCTACTATATGTTGCACTATGAGTAGATATGTTTTATGGACAATGCTACAGTATTAGTAATATTGTGATAACTGTATGATGCTATAATGATTGCATAAGTTTTGAATACACTCTGGAAGTTGAGGAAATGATGTAAAGTCAACTGCAAAGATCTAGATCTAGCAGTTATGGTGTCCTTTTGTTGAATCCCCATATCCTCCATCCCCACTTTTGGAAACTCAGTTCCAACAGCTCTCCCTTGAACACCTCAGGTGAGACCTCATTTTCTCTACAGACATCGCTTGGCAAGGTAAAACCTGTTTGGGACGATGCTCAGGGAGATTGCGCTGGTTGGGTGTAGATAGAGTGGGAACCCCTATCAATGAGGTTTTGTTGGTGCGCTTCACCAACAAATGGTTCCTTTTCCAGGACCTTGAGTTGCTACTAAGAGGAGGATATGTTTTGGCATCTGAATGACATGGAGATTGAAGGGTGGTTTTATCTAAAGTTGTGGGAGTTTGCTGAAGCTGAAAATCAAAATTTGAAGTTTCCAATGGACCACTAGCTGGTAGGTATATCCACAACGGTCTTCACAAATGGTTCTTTTGTGAATTTCCTATCCCCTTGTAGGAATGGATGGTAAAGTTCACTAAGAAGAAGATAAAATTTCAAATAGGAGAGCCAACATCTTGGACCCCGGAGTTAATCCAAGAGTTACAAGAAACCAATAATAAGGCATCGTGGATAGTTGAAGCATGGTTGGATAGTATCTTAGAAGGATACATCACTAAGTTTGCAGTTGACACCAATAAGTCCTTTAGCGAAGCAGAAAGAGATTTCTTCAGTGGACCCCAAGGAAGGTTCTTGTTGTCACTTCAACTATCCATTAAGCATTTTTTTGTGAAAAAGGTATTCTAAAGATGGACCAAGAGTAGTGGAACTATGATGTGCAAAGGATGTAGGCACCATGACAGAAGGGGGGAGATGCATGAAAAGGTAAGGGGTAGATCGGCCTGATTTATGGTGAGAATGTGAAGGTCATCGAGGAAACAAGTGGTTGTATGAGGGGAGTAGCAAGGTTTCAAGAGAAGAGGCAGAAGAGAGGGGAAGGTCCTGCTGGATCAAAGTGCAATGCTGTGAAGAAAAACCACATGGGACAAAGTGACCTTTTTGCAGTGATGAGGATGACTAGGACCAGGTTACGCCTGGAAGGACAATAGGATCAAACCCCAGCAGTAATGTGCCCAAACCCCTCCATGCACTACTCCACCTCAAGGAAAAAACACACACTCTACATCAACTTGCCCGACGTGTCAGAAATAGTCTAGTAATAGAGCACCAGTAGGAGGAAGAAGGTCCAGAATGGTGAGAGATGAAATGAAGTTTCCAAAATTCAATGGGAATGGCACTGATGATCCAAAGCAGTATTGGTCCTTATGTGATATTTGGACTTCCCGACAAACTGTTGATGATGATGTTAAGAAAAGTCAGTTGGCCACTACTCTAAGGGGCCATGCACTGGAATGGTTCATGAGGTTCACATGGATCCCTCAAGGAGGTACCATGAAGACATTGGATGAGATCCAAATTGGGTTATTTGAAGAATTTAAGAAGCCAAAATCTGAGGCTCAGTATATTACTAAACTAAAGGATATCAAACAGTTCCCCAATGAGAGCATTTGGGACTTTGGTTAACAGTTTAAGACATTAATGGCTCGAGTCATTTTTCAGATGAGCGACGTTCAGCACAAGGAATGGTTCCTCGTCACGCTTGTATTGCATATCAGATAGCCGCTAATGCAGCAAAATATTGTGACACAGAGCGAGGCTCTGGAGACCGTGATGAAATTGGATTCATCACCAATAGGAGAATCTGTAGTTGAAATGAACCAGATTCAAGCGGAGTTGGCCAATTTGATGCTCCAACTGCAAGATATCAAAAAGGCTAAGGAAGATCGTGATGATATTTGGTGCACCCATTCCCATGCAGGTAGACATACCAAAGACACATGTCCGACATTTGGGAACTATTTGCTATTAGGAGCCCTGAATCCGTTGAGTTGTGGTATTGTACCATGGTGTCACATATGTTAGGCCTATGGGCATCGACATGAGAACTGTGATTGCATGCAGAAGATGGTTACCAAGGTAGAAAATTGTTACTGTACATTTTTTCGGTTAGTTGGACATGATGACAAAAACTATTGTGCTTATGGTTTTCTCCAGGAAAGGACGTATGATTCATACTTTATGAGAGGTGAGGACCCCCCGAAAGAGAAAGCATAGCCGCAAGTAGTACAACCAGTAGCACAAGCGTTGTATACACCACTAGTAAGTGCCCTCATGCATAGTGTACATACTGTGTAGCCATCGATCATAACGTTGAAAGCTTCCCTCAGTTGATTGCAAAATGGCAAGGAGGAAATATTCCACAGTTACAGAATGTGTAGAATCACAATCATCCTACATTCTAAGTATAGAACCAACCAGTAATGCAGAACCAAGTCCCACCCCAGACTCAAACTCATAACCTGCCTCAGACTCAAAACCAACCAATGAATCAACCATTGAATTAGAACCCACCATTGAACTTGAATCAAGGATCGACAGTTTCCACTATTCAGGCCGAGCCATGAATGAAGGATGTTGATGTTGGGATCGTCACTCGCACTGGTGTGACAATTGGAGACGATGGACCACGGCTACAAGTTCAGCTCACTAGTAAGAAAAAGGTCACATTTGATATTGAGACAAAGAAGGATACCTTCTTTGATGCAAAGAATGCAATTGGGAGAAATCCGGGTAAGTTACCAATTGTTGATATGCCATTTTATTTTGATCCATATGTAGAGGCAGGACCATTGCGGTAGCATGGTATGTTGCAGAAGTTCTTTGAGAGTTATCTATCACTGGCACAAGACTCTGATGCCCTTATTGAGGTTGATACATTATTACACCACTCGGATAATACAGTGAAGGATTCTATTGTAAATCCCTTGCAAAAAAGGAAGACAAGGAAGGAGATGGGGATGAATATCCAGAATGGATATTATGAGTCTAACTCGGTCATTCTGGATCTTGGATCATATGTAAACATTCTAACCAAGAAAACCTGGTAATTGATGGGAAATCCAACATTGATATAATCACCGATACAGTTGTGACTAGAAAATTAGGTGAAGGTTTAGCCCATTGGTTGCGTTTCAAACTTGGTTGTTGACATTGAAGGTATGAAAATGCATGCTTCCTTTAATGTGTTAGAATTCATAGAAGACAGTGGTTCCTATCCCACTCTACTAGGGACTAGATGGGTTAATTATAGCATGGAAATTATCAACTTCGAAAAACAAGTTATGACATTTGAAAACTAGGATGTCAGGGTCATTGCTCCTATGGACCCTCAAGAAAGACGGTGATATATTGAACCTATAAAGGATGAAGTTAGGATAAGTTGGGATCACGCTTATAACATCCTTGAATACTATATCCATCCTACCACGATGCCAGTTCTACCTCCTCTGACTCTGAAGACGCTCTTGAAAATTGGCATAATCGGTTGCATGAAGTATCATTCATGAAATCCAGGTTGATTACATAGTCTCTTCGACATGTTGCAACTGAAAGTATCAAGTTTCCTATTTATGAAGGATAGTCAGGACTATTAGAGTTCTTTGAAGAATTTGAAGAGAAATTTTTTGAATTACAAATGATATTGGCTCTTGATGTAGCACTAAAGGCTACTCTAGCTCGACGGTGGGAGACACACAAATAGATGATCTGTGACTGGGAACAGTGTCATAGATTGATGATGGTCTGCTTCAGCGATTTAGAGTTCTATCATGCTGGGAGATATGATGGACGGAATGATCCCACTAGTCATTTAATCAAGTGTCAAACTTTATGGGCATCATGACCCAGGGATGAATGGGTCCATGATTTAGTTTTCAGGACATCAACCCAAAGGTATGAAATTATTTACAAATCATCCATGACATCATACTCAAGGTCACCCCTATCGCTTATCCAATTGATCTACATGTGCATTCTTCAATACAATCCATGATGACCTGCTACAACTTGTCAGGGGAACCTAAAGATGATGATGAGTTGCGTAATGTTAATATTCCAAAGTCTAAAGGAATCCATGATGTTGTAGCCCCCGACATACTGACAAAATCGATGAGTCAGCCGCTGAAGATTTGAAAAGTTAACATTGGGTCGACAGAGAACCCAAAATTTTCCAATGTTAGAGACTACTAGGACAAGAAGACCATGGCCAAGATCACGAACCTGCTACATGAATTCCAGGACCTTTTTTCAACATGGTTTTCGAAGATGAAGAGAATTTTAGGAGACCTGGGGGAAACGAACATCATGCTAAAACCAGATGCCAAACCAGTGCGATAGAGGCCATACCAACTGAATCCACAATACATGGACCGTGTGATGACTGAGATTGACCGGATGCTTGAGGATGGGATCATCGATCCTATAGAAGGATCCAAGTGGATAAGTCCTATGGTGGTCCAGGATAAAAAGATAGGAGAAATATGCATTTACGTCGACCTAAGGAAGTTGAGTGATGCATGTGTACATGATCCATTCCCAACCCCTTTTATAGATGATGTTCTTGAAGGTGTAGGCAGCCAGGAGATGTATTATTTCACGGATGGCTTCTCGGGATACCACCAGATCTGGATTGTGAAGGAGGATCACTATAAGACTACATTGTTCACTGAGTGGGGATGTTTTCAATATACAGTCATGTCGTTTGGGCTAAATAATGCACCAGCAGTATTCTCTCATGTAGCTGTCACTGTATTTAAAGATTTTATTCAAAAGTTTCTCCATGTGTATATGGATGAGTGTACTATCTACGAACTAACTAGGGATCATCTGGACAACTTGCGGCTGATGCTGGAAAGGTGTTGTCAGCATCAGATCGCCTTAAACTCTAAAAAGTGTATTTTTTATGCACCATTTGGCATGTTACTGGGGCACATTGTCTGCAAACAAGGTATGTTGGTCGATCCGGTAAAGATAGTGCTAATCCTTAGTTTACCACCACCGACTAATGTCAATATTATTCGGGTTACATTGGGGCATACTGGATACTATCGCAAGCTTATCAAAGGATACCCTATGATTTCTACCCCCATGGAGAAACTACTAAAGAAGGATGCAGCTTATGAATGGACTTAGGAAATTCAAGGAAGTTTTGACACTTTGAAAGCCAAGATGGCCTCTGCACCCATACTATTTTTTCCTGATTGGGATAACGAGTTCCATGTGCATGTCGACGCTTCTTGTATCATGATGGGGGTTGTTCTTGCACAACCAGATGAGGGCAACCTGGATCACCTGATCGCATATGCCAGTAGAAAGCTGCCTTTTGCTGAAAAAAATTATACAATGATGGAAAGGGAAGGCTTACCGATGGTTTATCCACTACAAAAGTTTTGGCACTAATTGTTGGGCAGGAATTTCAATATGTCCACTGATCATTCTACTTTGCAATACCTGTTCAATAAGCCTGTGTTGGGGGGGAAGATCTATCGATGGCTTTTACTCTTCCAGGAGTTTGATTTTGAAATAGTTATAAAGCCAGGGTGATTGAACCCTAGCCTTGATCATCTGTCTCATGTTGAGAACAGGGAATAATTGACCAATATTGATGATGGATTTACAAATGCAAAATTGTTCCATGTTGACATCACAGATGATCACTATGCACTGATTATTCATTTTTTGGCCACTAGTGTCTCCCCGGAGGACATGTCGACTAACCAAAAGAAGCAGCTGGTAGTAAAAGCTTCATATTTTCAATTAATTGTGGGATAGTTATACAAGCTTGGAACAGATGAAATCTTGTGACTGTGTATTTTACTGCATGAGCAGGGTCCCATTCTCGAAGAAGTACATGCTAGAATTATGGGAGGTCTCTATGGAGGTCGAGCTACTGCACATAAGGTGTTTCCATACTATGGTGGCCTACATTGCATAGCGATGCCATAGAATATGCAAGGAGATGTGATGTCTGCCAGCGTGTCAATAAACCATCATGATGGGATGAGATGTTGTTGGAACCGCAGGTGACTCTACAACCATTTGATAAATGGGCCATGTATTTTTTTGGTCCTATTAATCCACCAGGGAAGAAGACTAGTGCGCAATACATCATTACTGCAACAGACTATCTCACTAGGTGGGAGGAAGCTACACCATTTGTGGATTATACCACTGCTACGACAACGAGGTTCATCTTTGAAAACATCGTGACATGGATTGGGTGTCCTAGGATCTTAATGAGTGACCAGGGAAGTCACTTCGTCAATCGAACTATGAAAGCATTAACTGAGGAGTTGTAGGTGCAACATAAGTAGAGAACACCATACCATCCACACGTGAATGGGACCATCGAAGCATTCAACAAAATCTTGGAAACAACATTGACTAAGGTATGTAACACTAACCTTGATGACTAGGACCTAAAAATTCTAGTGGTGCTATGGGCCTAAGGCAGTCATGCCAATAGAGTATATTGTTCCCAGTCTACACATTTCCGCAACGAGGGGCATGGATGATGCAGAAGCATTAGAATAATGAATTGTGTAGTTGATCTAGCTTAAAGAAGACCATTTTATTGTTGGATTCCACCAGCAGGTTGCAAAGGATCGACAGAAGGCATGGCATGATTGCCACATTAAAAAAATAGTTTGCAACAGGAGATTTGGTGTTGTTATACGACAGTAAGTTCATCAAGCATCCAGGTAAGTTACAAATGCACTGGTTAGGTCCCTATCTTGTTCATTCCATTAATTTTGGTGGTGTAGTTCAATTACAGCAATTAGATTCTACAGTCTTATCGACACTTGTCAATGGGAGTCTCTTAAAGCCCTATAGGTTGGGGCTGACGATGCGAACCACTTGAGGCACTTAAAAAATAATAATAATTATAATAATAAAATGAATATTTTGGTTCAAAACAACAAGGAGAGCCCTGGGGGAGAGGCTGTGCATGTTTCAAGTTTGTAAGCAATGACTAGTTGACCACTTGTAACAGTTGTAGGGATATGGGTTGGTCAAATCCTGTAATAAATGCAGGTAGTTAAAACAGTTGACTAGAGGCGCTTGTTGAAGTGACCTGAATTAATGAGTGATCCAACCATTAGAGGAGTAAGATTGCCAGTGGAATTGGAGTCATTAATACCAGATTTAGCAATAATGGTAATGATAGATTTGGCAATGATGAATTTTAGATTGGAGGTGGCTATAAAACAATGCACGTGATGTGTAAGGATGGCATTGTTCAATTGAGCGAGAAAAGTGAGAAGTAAAGAAGGAATTGTACAGTGCGGTGAGTGATTTGTAGTGTTGCAGGTTAGAGTTGTTGAGTGCATTCTCAAGTTTGAAGGGTTGAGGCGTGAGGCATGTTGAGTGACCTCAACACCATTGAGATTTCAAGTGAGTACGAATCCCCTATTCGTCCCACGGCTGTTGAAGAAGATATTAAGAGTATGCCAGTCAGTTCATTGTCCATTCCCAAGCGGAAGAGGCAGGCTCAGAGGCCCAGTCCCATGCCTCCGCAGAAGAGGTAATCTCGCACCTTAGTGAGAATACAAGGAGAAGGCACTGCACGGACCAGGTCATCGATCTCGGGAGCTTTTGAGTCCGTGGCACCTCAGGGTGTCTCTGTACATGAAATTTTGGGATATGTTTCTCCTATGTGTCTAGGAGCCAAGCTGAGGAAGCCATCAAAGAATCAAAAGTACCCACCAAAATTGTACCGAAGAGGATGAAGTGCTCATTCAACATCATCCCTACGTTACTCAGGTTGAAATTTGAATACCATGACCTTTTATTGCTCAAATATGTTAGGGATGAGCAATATGAGTCAATCCCGACGAGGCTTGGTGATCCAATTCGGTGGATTCCTCAACCTTGGGAAAGTGGGTTAGATCAATCGGGATTGTTGGGGCTCATCAATATGCCTCATTTTGGGAAATTGAAAGAATCCCATGCGTGCATGAAGAAATTGTTGGCTTTCTTTCATGGAGGGAAACTTTGGTTGTATACACCAATCCCAGTTACATTATATTTGATCACAAGAATCACAGGAGTGACGAAGGACGGGGAATATCTGGCGCAGTATATCTGTGGGAGAGATACTAACAAAAGGCTTGCCAAGCAGCTGAAGGAGCACTTTGGTTTACAGCATGATGTTCATGCTTATCGCATCGATAACATTAACTCACAGGCGATGCACATTGGCACAAGGATTCTGGAAAGAAAGGTCGTGTAAGGAAACTGACTAGTCCAATGCAATTCGGGTGTTGTCTCCTGCGCCCAGAAGTGTGCTGAGGGGGTGCAAATGAACTAGTCTCTATTTTAGTTGAATCAGTTGCTAGAAGACAGGCTTGTTGCTCATGCTGGTTGGTCATTCTCATATAGTTGGTTGTTGATTCTTATTGCATTAGTTACCAGGATGGAACCGAAATACTATCAACCAATGGCAGTTGATGTGGCAAAGGTGTGTCGAGGTGCAAGGTATTAAAACTTATAGTGGGTTGAAGAACCCAGTCTAAAGATGGACTGTGCCATTCACTTTTGGGTTTATTGGGAATCATTGCAAGCTGTGGCCATTGTCGTTCCCCTATTCTCTCCTTACGTTGCGACCAAGTATCAGTGGATCCTTCTATTTTCCATCGGGCCCCAATCTATCAACATTCAGGCGTGGCAGGACCCTGACAAGCAGTGCCTGCCTTTTCCTTACAAAGTCACAACACAGGAATTGGATGCCATCATCCAAGAGTGGTCAATGGAGTGGAAAACTCCATTGAGTCAAGAGGAATTGTCTAAAAATCAGCCACTAGATGCCCCAGAAGAACCTGCCCCGAAGGACTTGAGCACTCACGACTCTGACAATGAGTCGTAAAATGACCCTGAGGATGCAGCATAGTGCATGTAGGAGGAGAATCGCACCAAATGGTGCTAGGAATATGAAGTGAGTAGTTGTACCAAGTCAGGGATGGAGGATCAATTGAAGTGGCTTATTAAAGCGGTCACTAACTCATCCACGGATGCGACAAAGCCGATCTGAGAGTCAAACCATGAATAATTTGGTGTGGTAAGAGAGCAATTAGATTCAATTTTTGAAATTATGTCTCGGCAGACATCTGTGTGACCCATAATGTAGGACATCCCGTCGATTAGCACTAAACCCTGCGCCAAGAACATGTAATTTCCCTCAACTGTGATCGATGCGAGAAATGAGGAAGTTCAATAGTTGCTGCGGCTGATCCAGAGTGTGGCTTTGGACCTAAACAAATTGTCCGCTATGGCGTTAGCGGAGTTGTAGCACATTGCCTCCCTGGAATTATTGGAATGATAGAAAGAGCTGACTAAGGGATATCTCCAGTCCTAGAGAGTCATAGAAAAGTTGCAGAAACAGGCAAACAAGCTACATTAGGTCCAGGTGTAGCTGGCAGAAGAAAAAGTTTGAGAAATTGACGCCTTGAAGGCAACACAAGCTGAGCTATAACGAAAGGCTACTGAGGAGATTATGAAATTGAAAAAGGTGCAAGACTGCCTGATCATTGAACAGGCACAGATGTGTGCCAAGTGTGGCGAAGTTGAGCAGAATGTTTCTGAATCTTTCTAGCACATTTTTTAGAACACGGCAGAACTCACCCTAGTCGAGAAGACCAAACGATTGGGGAAAACTATTGTTCAGCTTCAGGATACCAACCTAATGCTCAATGCCCTGGTGCAACCTATGACACCACTAGAGCAGGTTGCAGAAAGGAAATCCTCCATTGAATACATCACAACTAAGTTTGAAAGCATGGAGCAGGAGGCAAAAACCATTATGGAAGCAACAATGTAGTTTTGGCAGAGCGTTGTCTAGGACGAGCAGCTAGATCAATTGATGGTGCAAGTACAAGAAGCTAAAGGTCAATTGATGAACTTAAAGACATCATTGAGGGCCATGCCACTAATGGTTCAGATCATCAGGGCCAAAGAACTAAAGGATTTACACAAGAGAGCCACCCATGCACAGGAATGCCCACAAAAGCGTCGTGCTGATCTTGATGAATTTCAGGAAATCGATGGACAGTTGGCTATTAAAGTAGTCGCCATGCTGCAAGAAGAACAAGAGAATCGACAAGTGGTCGACAGCAAGGCCAGAGAGGAACAACCAGTGAAGCAGGATTTGACTAATTGTTAGAGTACTACCCACAAAGTCCAGCTGCAAGTACATGAGATTGCCCAACAATTTAAAGATTTCAAGCACAAACGTTGGCACACACCTTTTCAACTTGACGTGGCTTGGGGACGAGCCACAAGAATTTTTTGGGGGCCTATTGGTAGGGGTTTTGTAAGTGGTTTACACAGCATTGCGGCAGCTACGCAACCTCATGCAGTACCGTGTAAGGACAGATTAGCGCGATGGGTGTAAAAATAACCGCTTTGAATATTTTATATGTTATTTGACCAAGTTTTGTTGTAATAGGTCATTAGCAGTTATAAGTTAGTTAGAAGTGGACCTTCAATGTAATCACGCAAGCCTATTTATAGATCTAGTTTTGCAAGTAGATAGTATGACCACCGACGAAGAGCACGAATAGGAGAATCGCATCAAAAGATAACTGGGGCATACAATCTAGTGCAATATGGTTTTGTGAGGAATTTCCTGTGTCTCTACGATTTATTTGGGTTTTCCTGATGCATGCAGTCTCTGGTTTTGGAGAAGAATTTTGTAATGCGGGGCCTTTGCCTAACGTTAATATAATATGGTTGTTGTGGCACAAATCTTGTCTGTTATAACTGCTGCGGTATAATCTATTATGATGACTGCAAAGTTTTGTTATGATGTTGTGACCTATTTTGGTATAATTTTGTTGTGATTTAGTCTCTTTCTTTTATGTCGATGCGATCTTCTTTTCTGTTATATCGATGCGATCTGTTTTTATGCTACTGTCTGTTGCACTATGAGTAGATATGTTTTATGGACAACGCTATAGTATTAGTAATATTGTGATAAATGTATGATTCTATAATGATTGCATAAGTTCTGAATACACTCTACAAGTTGAGGAAATGATGTAAAGTCGACTATAAATCTTTGGATCTAGAATTTATGGTGTCCTTTCGTTGGATCCCCATATCCTCCATCCCCACTACTGGAAAATCAGTTTCGACAGCTCTCCCTTGAACACCTCGGCTGAGACCTCATCTGCTCTGCATATGTTACTAGGCAGGGTAAAACTTGTCCGGGCCAGTTCTCAGGAAGATTTCATTGGTTGGGCGTCGACAGAGTGGGACCTGTTAGTTTTTCAATATTAATCTAGTATTATGTTAGGATCTTTACTGAGAGAATAAAAAGCACAGCAATCAAAACACAAGAAACAATGAACACAGTTTTTTCCTTGGGGAAACCATAAAGGAGAAAACCCCACAACTTCCTCAGAGATAGAATCAGCACCAAAAGAGTAAAAGCCTCAAAACAGTAAGTGATCTCCCAATAGCAGTAATCTTCTTCTTGAATAGCCCCAGTAACTTTTCCTTCCTCAACTATGTGCTACACTTGAGTGTGGATGAGTTGTATGTTAAATAGAGACTCCAGTTCTCTATTTATACTAATCTTGACATGACTAAAACCCTACTAGGGCCGATCTCTACTAAGAGATTCTAATAACCCTAGTGCCCCAGAACTGCAAGGACTTTAACACTTAGACAATCAGAGGGTTACCCACCATGACTTGACATGACTTGTTTACATTATTTATCCTCCTGATCGAAACATTGGGGCATGACAACATGACTCAAATACATAATAGATAGATCCCAGAATAAACATCGGGTTACAATACATAAGATAAATAGATGAATACATTTCGAAGTTACAAATACATCAACAGGACCCCTATCGACGAGCCTTTGTCGGTGGGTTTCACCAACAAATGGTTCCATTGTCGAGACCCTGAGTTGCTTCTAAGAGTAGGATATGTTTTGGTATCCGACTAAACCGGAGATCGAAGGGTGGTTTGAACTAAAGTTACGGGAGTTTGCTGAAGCTGAAAATCAGAATCCAAAGTTGTCTATGGGCCACTGGTTGGATAGGTATATCCACGACAGTCCTCACGAATGGTTCTTTTGTGAATTTTTTGTCCTCTTGCAGGAATGGCTGGAAAATATCACTAAGAAGAAGACAAACTTTCAAGGAGGAGAGCCAACATCCTAGACCCTGGAGTTAATCCAAGAGTTACAAGAAACCAATAATAAGGCATCATGGCAAGTTGAAGCATGGTTGGATAGTATCTTAGAAGGATACATCACTAAGTTTCCAGTCGACACCAATAAGTCCTTTAGCGAAGAAAAAAGAGAGTTCTTCAGTGGAACCCAAGGAAGGTTCTTGTTGTCACTGCAACTGCCCATTAAGCAACTGGTTTGTGAAAAAGGTATTCTAAAGATGGACCAAGAGTAGTCAAACTCTGGTGTGCAAAGGATGTAGGCACCGTGACGAAAGGGGGGAGATGCATGAAAAGGTAAGGGGTAGATGGGCCTGATTTTTTGTGAGAATGTGAAGGTCTTCGAGGAAAAAAGTGGTTGTACAAGGGGAGGAGAAAGGTTTTGAGAGAAGAGGAAGAAGACAGGGGAAGGTCCTACCACGATCGAAGTGCAATTCCATGAAGAATAACCACATAGGATGAAGCGACATTTTTGTGATGACGAGGATGACCAGGCCCAAGTTACACCTGGAAGGAAAATAGGATCGAACCTTAGTAGTAACGTGGCCACACCTCCATGCACTACTCCACCTCAAGGAAAAAATACACACTCTACGTCAACTTCCCTGACGTGTCAAAAATAGTCTAGTAATAGAGCACCAGCAGGAGGAAGAATTCCTAGAATGGCGGGAGACAAAATGAAGTTACAAATATTCAATGGGAATGGCACTGATGATCCAGAGCACTACTAGTTCTTATGTGAGGCGATCTGGACTGCTCGACAAACTGTTGATGATTATGTTAAGAAAAGTCAGCTGGCCACTACTCTAATGGGTTGGACTGTGCATTGGAATGGTTCATGAGGTTCATGCAGATCCCTCAGGGAGGTTCCACAAAGACATTAGATGAGATCCAAACAGGGTTATTTGAAGAATTTAAGAAGCCAAAATCTGAGTCTGAGTATATTACTGAACTGAAGGAGATCAAACAGTTGCCAATGAGAGGATTTGGGACTTTGATCAGTAGTTTAAGACATTGATGGCTTGGGTCAGTTTTCAGATGAGTGATATTCAACACATGGAATGGTTAATCGCCATGCTTGTGTCACATATCAGACAGCCACTAATGCAACAAAATATTGGGACACAAAGCAAGGCTCTGGAGACAGTGATGAAATTGGAGGCATCACTAGTAGGAGAACCTGCAATCAAAATTAACCAAATTCAAGTGCAGTTGGCCAATTTGACACTCCAACTACAAGATATCAAAAATACCAAGGAATATCGTGATGATCTTTTATGCACTCGCTGCCATGCAGGTGGACATACCAAAGACACCTGTCTAACATTTCAAAACTATTTGCTATCAGGAGCCCTGAATCCATTGAGTTGTGCTGGTGTACCATGGTGTTGCATATGTTAGGCCTATGGGAATTGACATGAGAACTATGATTGCATGCAGAACACGGTTACCAAGGCAGAAAATTCGTACTGTACATTTTGTCGGACAGTTGGACATGACGAAAAAAATTATCGCACTTATGATTTGCTCTAGGAAAGGACATATGATTCATACTTTGTGATAGGTGAGGAACCCTTGACAGCGCAAGCATAGCCGTGAGTAGTGCAACCAGCTGCACAAGTGTTGTATACACCACTATAGAGCGCATTCATGTGCAGTGTACATACTATGCAACCAGTGATCATAATGCTGAAATCTACCCTCAGTTGATTGGAAAATGGTAGGAAGGAAATATTCCTCAGTTACAGAATGTGTAGAATCAAAATCATCCTGCATTCCAAGTACAGAACCAACCGGTAATGTAGAACCAAGTCCCATCAGAGACTCAAACTGAGAACTTGCTGCAGAATCAAAACCAACCAATGAATCAACCATTGAATCAGAACCCGCCATTGAACTTGAATCAAGGATTGATAGTTGCCACTATTCAGGCCCAGCCATGAATGAAGGATGTCGATGTTGGGATTGTCACTCGCACTGGTGTGAAAAATGGAGATGATGGACCATAGCTACAAGTTCGGCTCACTAGTAAGAAAAAAGGTCGCATTTGATATTGCGACAGAGAAAGATACCTTCTTTGACGCAAAGAATGCAATCGAGCAAAATCTCGGTAAGTTACCAATTGTTGATATGCCATCTGCTTTTGATCCATCTATAGAGGTAGGACCATTGCAGCAGCATGGTACCTTATGGAAGTTCTTTGAGAGTTGTCTATTACTAGCATGGGACTCTGATGCCCTTGTCAAGCTTGAGAAATTATTACACCACCCATATAAGATAGTGAAGGATTCTGTTGTAAATTCCTTAGAAAAAAGGAATATAGGGAAGGAGATGAGGATGAATATCCAGATTGCAGATTATGAGGTTGACTCAAGCATTCTATATCTTGGATCAAATGTAAACATTCTGACCAAGAAAACCTGGAAATTGATGGGAAATCCAACATCGGGATGGTTGTTGGTATAGCTGTGACTAGCAAATCAGGTGAAGGTTTAGCCCATTGGTCGTGTTTCAAACTTGGTTGTTGACATTGAAGGTATGAAAATGCATGCTGAATTTGATGTGATAGAAGTCATAGAATACGGTGTTTCTTATCCTACGCTACTGGGACTGGATGAGCTAATGATAGTATGGTAGTTACCAACTTCAAAAAACAATTTATGACATTTGAAAACTAGGATGTCAGGGTCATTGCTCCTATGGACCCTTAGGAAGGACGATGATATATTGAACCTGTAAAGGATGAAGTCAGGAGAAGTGGGGATCATGCTTATAACATCTCTGAAGACTATATCCATCCTACCATCGATGGCGAACTTGGATGGTGTAGCACCAATTCTGCCTCCTTTGACTCTGAATATGTTCTTGAAAATTGACAGAATCAGTTGCATGAATTATCATTTAGGAAATGCTGGTTGATTACACAATCTCTTCGGCATGTTGCAACTGAAACTGTCAAGTTGCCCATTTATGAAGGACTGCAGGGACTATCAAAGTTTTCTCAGGAATTTGAAGAGAAATTTTTTGAATCACAAAGGATATTAGCTCTTGATGTATCACTGAAGGCTACTTCAGCTCGATGGTGGGAAACACACAAACAGATGATCCATGATTGGGAACAGTGCCGCAGATTGATGGTGGTCTACTTCAGTGATTTAGAGGTCTATCATGATGGGAGATATGATGGACGAAATGATCCCATTGGTCACTTAATTGAGTGTCAGACTATATGGGTGTCATGACCCAGGGATGAATGGGTCCATGCTTTCGTTCACACTCTAGAAGAAATGCTCAGATCTTGGTATGTGGAGGCAGAGTTGCGTAGGACTATCACCACTTGGGAGTTGTCTATTTTTTGTGTGCAGATATTTAGTTTTCAGGAAATCAACCCAGAGGTATGCAATGCTTTACAAATCATCTACGATGTTGTACTCAAGGTCACCCAGCCGCTTATCTAGTTGATCCACATGTGCATTATTCAATCCAATCCATGATGACCTTCTACAACTTGTCAGGGGAACCTGAAGATGATGATGAGTTGCAGAATGTCAATATTCCAGAGTCCGAAGGAAGCCACGATGTTGCATCCCTTGACATACTTACGGATTCTCTACGTTAGCTACTGAAGATATGAAAAGTTAACATTGGGTTGGTAGAGAACCCAAAATTTGCCAATGTCAGAGACTACTGGAATGAGGAGACCATAGCTAAGATCACAGACCTGCTACATGAATTCCATGACTTGTTTTCGACATGGTTTTCAGAGATGAAGGGAATTTTAGGAGACCTGGGGAAGATGACCATCATGTTGAAACCAGATGCCAAACCGGTGTGACAGAGGTCGTACTGACTGAATCCACGATACAAGAACTGTGTGAAGTCCGAGATTGACCAAATGCTTGAGGCTAGGATCATCGAGCCTGTAGAAGAATCCAAGTGGATAAGTCCTATGGTGGTCCATGATAAAAAGACAAGAGAAATCTACATTTGCGTTGACCTAAGGAATTTGAATGATGGATGTGTACATGATCCATTCCCGACCCCTTTTACAGATGAAGTTATTTAAGGTGTAGGTAGCCAAGAGATGTATTCTTTCACAGATGGTTTCTTGGGATACCACCAGATCTGAATTGTGAAGGAGGATCGCTATAAGACTACATTGGTCACTAAGTGGGGGCTGTTTTCAATATACAGTCATGTCATTTGGGCTAAAGAATGCGCTAGTGGTATTCTCTCACATAGTTGTCATTGTATTTAAATATTTTATTCAAAAGTTCCTCTAGGTGTATATGGATGACTGGACTATCTACGGACTAATTAGGGATCATCTGGACAACCTACGATTGATGCTGGAAAGGTGTCATCAGCATCAGATCGCCTTAAAATCTAAAATGTGTATTTTTTTTTCACCATTTGGCATGTTCCTGGGGCACATTGTCTGCAATGAATGTCTATTGGTCAATCCGGAAAATATCGCGCTAATCCTTAGTTTAGCACCACCGACTAATGTCAATATGCTTCGGGCCACACTGGGGCATACTGGATACTATCGCAAGTTTATCAATGGATACGCTATGATTACTTCCCCCATGTAGGAACTACTAAAGAAGGATGTAGATTATGAATGGACTCAGGAATGTCAAGGAAGTTTTGACACTTTGAAAGCGAAGATGGTCGTTGCACCCACACTGGTTTTTCCTGATTGGGATAAGGACTTCCATGTGCACATTGATGCTTCTTCTATCATGTTGGGGGTTGTTCTTACACAACCATATTAGGGTGACCTAGATCACTCGATCAGATATGCCAATAGAAATCTCTCTTTTGCTGAACGAAATTATACAACGACGGAAAGGGAAGGATTCATGATGGTTTATGCACTGAAAAATTTCAGGAACTACTTGTTGGGAAGACATTTCAAGATGTTCACTAATCATTATGCTTTGGAATACCTGGTCAATAATCCTGTGTTGGCAGGGAATATCTGTCAATGGTTGTTACTCATCCAGGAGTTTGATTTTCAAATAGTTGTAAAACCAGGGCGATTGAACGCTGGCCTTGATCATCTGTCTCGCATCGAGAATGGCGAAGAACTGACTAATATTGATGATGGATTTCTAGATGCGCAATTGTTCCATGTTGACATTGCAGATGATCACTATGCACAAATTATTCATTTTTTGGCCACTAGTGTCGCCCCGGAGGACATGTCTACTAGCCAAAAGAAGCAGCTGGTAGTAAAAGCTTCTGATTTTCAATTAATTGTGGGACAATTATATGAGCTCGGACCGGATGAAATCTTGCAATGGTGTATTTTATTGTATGAGCAGGGTCCCATTCTTGAAGAAGGACATGCCAGAATTGCAGGGGGTTGCTATGGAGGTCGGGCTACTGCACTGAAGGTGTTGCACGACGGACTATGGTGGTCTTCATTGCATAACAATGCTGTAGACTATGCGAGGAGTTGTGATGTCCCCCAGCATGTCTGTAAACCATCACGACAGGATGAGATGTCACTCATACCGCAGGTGACTTTGTAACCATTTGATAAATGGGTTGTGGATTTTGTGGGTCCTATTAATCCACGAGGGAAGCAGACTAGTGCGTGATACATCATTACTACAAAAGACTATCTCACTAGGTGGGCAGAAGCTGCACTAGTTGTGGATTGTACTGCTCCAATGGTAGTGAGGTTCATATTTGAAAACATCGTGACACGGTTTGGGTGTCCTAGGATATTGATGAGTGACCAGGGCAATATCTTTATCAACCATACTGTGAAAGTGCTAACTGAGGAGTTGCAGGTGCAACATAAGAGGAGTACACCATACAATCCATAAGCGAATGGGACCATCGAAGCATTCAAAAAAATCTTGGAAATAGTTTTGACTAAGGTATGTAACGCTAACCGTGATGACTGGGACCTAAAAATTCTAGTGGTGCTATGGGCCTATCGCACTACTTGTAAATGGCTAACCAGTCAGACACCGTTTAAGCTCATCTATGAGCAACAGGAAATCATGCCCATGGAGTATATTGTTCCCATTCTACGTATTACCACAGTGATGGGAATGGATGATGCAGAAGTGCTAGAAGAATGAATTATGTAGTTGATCCAGCTTGAAGAAGATCATTTTATTGCTGGCTTCCACCAGCAGGTTGCGAAGGATCAGCAGAAGGCGTGGAATGATCGCCACATTAAGAAAAAAATAGTTTGCAATAGGATATTTGGTGCTATTATACGACAATAAGTTCATTAAGCATCGAGGCAAGTTGCAAATGCACTGGTTAGGTCCCTATCTTGTTCCTTCCATTACTTATGGCGGTGCAGTTCAATTACAGCAATTAGATGGTGTAGTCTTACCGACACTTGTCAATGGAAGTCGCTTAAAGCCCTATAGGTTAGGGTCGGTGATGTGAACCACTTGAGGAACTTAAAAAAAATGAATTTTTTAGTTTAGAACAGCAAGGCGAGCTTCCCATGTTTCAAGTTTGTAAGAAATGACTGGTTGACCACTTGCGACAATTGTATGGCTGTGGGTTGGTCAAATCATGTAATAAATGCAGGTAGTTAAAAAATTTGGCTGGCAGCACTTGGTTGAAGTGACCCACATTAATGATTGATCCGACCATTAGAGGAGTAAGATTGCTGGCATATTTGGCATCATTAATACTAGATTTCTCAATAATGGTAATGATAGATTTGGTAATAAAGAATTTTAGGTTGGAGGTGGCTATAAAACAATGCGCAGGATGCATAAGGATGGCATTGTTCAATTGAGAAAGTAGAGTGAGAAGCAAAGAAGGAATTTTTCAGTGCGGTGAGTGAGTTGTAGTGTTGCAGGTTAGAGCTGTTGAGTGCATTCTCAGGTTTGAAGGGTTGAGGCATGAGGCATGCTAAGCGACCTCGACGCCATTGAGATTTCAAGTGAGTACAAATCCCCTATTCGGCCCATGGATTTTGAAGAAGATATTATGAGTATGCCATTCAATTCATCATCCATTCCCAAGAGGAAGCAGTAGGCTCAGAGGCCCAGTCCCATGCCGCCGTAGAAGAGGCAAACTCGCACATCAGTGAGAGTACAAGGAGAAGGCACTACACAGATCGAGCAATCAAGTTCAGGAGCTGTTGAGTCCATGACACCTCAAGGTGTCTCTGTACATGAAAATTTGGGATATGTCGCTCCTACATGTCCAAGAGCCAAGCCGAGGAAGCTGTCACAAGAATCAAACGTACCCACCAAAATTGTCACCACTACCGGAGGGGATGAAGTGCTCGGTCAACATCCTCCCTGCATTACTCAGGTTGAAATTTGAAGACCATGACCTGCTATTGCTCAAAGATGTCAGGGATGAGCCTTATGAGTCAATCCTGAGGGGTCCTGGTGCTCCAATTTAGTAGATTCCTCAACCTTGGGTGAGTGGGTTACATCAATCAATTTTGTTGGGGCTCATCAATATGCCTCATTTTGGGCGATTGAGTGAATCCCATGCATGAATGAAGCAATTGTTGGCTTGCTTTCACAGAGGGACACTTTGGTTGAATACGTCGATCCCAATTATAGTATATTTCATTGCAAGCATCACAGGCTTGCCAAAGGCTGGGGAAGATCCGACGCAGTATATCCGTGGGAGAGATACAGACAAAAGGCTTACCAAGCAGCTGAAGGAGTGCTTTGGTTTATAGTATCATGGCTGAGCTTATTGCATTGATAGCATTAACTCACAGGTGGTGCACATCCATGTAAGGATTTTGGCAAGCAAGGTCGTGCGAGGAAACCAACCAGTCCAATGTGATTCAGGTGTTGTCTCCTGCGCCCAGAAGTGTGCTAAGGGGGTGCAAATGAATTGGTCTCCATTTTTGTTGAATCAGTTGCTAGAAGATGCACTTGTTGCTTAGGTTGGGTGGTCATTCTCATATAGCTGGTTTTTTATTCTTATTACATTAGTTTCCTGGATGGAACCGAAAGACTATCAACCAATGGCGGTTGATGCGGAAAAGGTGTGTCGAGGTGCAAGGTATCAAAACTTATGGTGGGTTGAAGAGCCTAGGTCAATATATGGACTGTGCCATTCACTTTTGGGTTTATTAGGAAGCATTTCAAGTTATGGTCATTATTGTTCCCCGATTCTCTCCTTACGCCATGGTCAAGTATCAGTAGATCCTTTGGTTTTCCATCAGGCCCCACTCTATCTACATTCAGGCATGGTGGGACCCCGACAAGCAGTGGCTACCTTTTCCTTACAAATTCATGATAGAGGAATTGGATGCCATCGTCCAAGAGTGGTCGACTGAGTGGCGAAATCCAGTGAGTCAGAAGGAATTGTCTAAAGAAAATCCATTGGATTCCCTAGAAGAACCTGCCCTGAGGGACCTAAGCACTCATGAGTTTGAAAACAAGTCATCAACTGACCCCAAGGATGCAGTGCAGTGCATGCGGGAGGAGACTCACACCAAATGGATCCAGGAATATGAAGCGAGTAGTGGTACCAAGTCAGGGATGGAGGATCAATTGCAATGGCTTATCAAAGCGGTCACTGACTCATCTACAGATGTGACAAAGGCGATCCAAGAGTCAAACCATGAATAATATGGTGTGGTAAGAGAGTGATTAGATTTGATTTTTGAAATTATTTCTAGGCAGACATCTGTGCGACCCATGATGCAGGACATCCTATCTATTAGCACTAAGGCCCAGGCCAGGAACATGTAAGTTCCCCCTACTACGATCAACGCAAGAAAAGAGGAATTTTGTCAGTTGTTGCGACTGATCCATATCGTGGCTTTGGACCTAAAAAAATTGTCTGCTATGGTGTTAGTGGAGTTGCAGCACCTTTCCTCCCTGGAATTGGCAAAATGACAGAAAGAAGTGACTGAGGGCTATGTCTAGTCCTAGAGCATCATAGAGAAGTTGCAGAAATAGGCTGATGAGCTACATCAGGTTTGAGTGTATCTAGCAAAAGAAAAAGTTTAAGAAATCGATGCCTTGAAGGTGACACAGGATGAGCTACAGAAAAAGGATGCTAAGGAGATTACAGAACTGAAAAAGGCACAAGACCACCTGATCATTGAATAGACACAGATGTGTGCCACGTGTGACAAATTTCAGCAGGCTATTTCTGAAGCCTGCTAGCACATTTTTGAGAACACAGCTGAACTCACCCCAGTCGAGAAGTTCAAACGATTGGGGAAAACTATTGTTCAGATTCAGGATACCAACCTGATTCTCGATGTCCTAGTGCAACCTACGATGCCACTAGAGTAGGTTACAGAAAGGAAATCCTCCATTGAAGACATCACAACTAAGTTTGAAAGCATGGAGCAGGAGGAAAAAACCATTATGGAAGCGACAACGCAGTTTTGGCAGTGCATTCTCAAGGATGAGCAGCTGGATCAGCTAATGACACAAGTACAAGAAGCTGAAAGTCAACTGACAACCTTAAAGACATCATTAAGGGCCATGCCACTGATAGTGCAGATCACATGGGACAAAAAACTGAAGGATTTATAGTAGAGAGCCACCCATGCGCAGGAATGCCAACAAAAGTGTCGTGCTCAACTTGATGAATTTCAGGAAATCGGTGGACAGTTGGATGTTAAAGAAATCACCATGTTGCAGGTAGTACAAGAGCATCAATAATTAGTCGATAGCAAATCCATAGAGCAGCACCCAGTGAAGCAGGCTTTGACTAATTGTCAGAGTAGTTCCGACAAATTCCAGCTACAAATACGTGAGATTGCGCATCAATTTGAATATTTTAAGGTGCGGACATCGGCACACACCCTATCAACCTAACGTGGCCGAGGGGTGAGCCACAATACTATGTTGGGGGACTTTTGGAAGGGGTTTTGGTAAGTGAGTTGCACAGCATCATGGTAGCTGTACAACCTCAGGCGATACCGTGCAACGACAGATTAGTGCGATGGGCATAAAAATAGTCTCTTTGAATATTTTATATGTTATTTGACCAATTTTTGTTGTAATAGGTCATTAGCAGTTATAAGTTAGTTAGAAGTGGACCTTTAATGTAATGGCGCAAGCCTATTTAGAGATCTAGTTTTGCAAGTAGATAGTACGACCACCGACGAAGAGGATGAATAGGAGAATCTCATCAGAAGATCATTGGGGAATAAGATCTAGTGCGATCTGGTTTTGTGAAGAATTTCTTATGTGTCTGTAATTTATTTGGTTTTTCTTGATGTATGCAGTCTCCAGAATTGGAGAAGAATTGTGTAATGTGGGGCCTTTGGGCAAGGTTAATATAATATGGTTTTTGTGGCAAAAATCTTATATGTTATCACTGTTGTGGTATAATCTGTTTCGATGACTACAAAATTCTGTTATGATGTTGTGACCTATTTTGGTATAATGTTGCTGTGATTTAGTCTCTTTCTGTTATATCGATGCGATCTATTTTTCTGCTACTGTCTGTTGCACTATGAGTATATATGTTTTATGGACAATGCTGTAGTATTAGAAATATTGTGATAACTGTATGATGCTATAATGATTGCATAAGTTCTAAATACACTCTGCAAGTTGAGGAAATGATGTAAAGTCAATTGCAAAGCTCTAGATCTAGCAGTTATGCTGTCCTTTCATCAGATCCCCATATCCTCCGTCCCCACTGTCAAAAACTCATTTTTGATAGCTCTCCCTTCAACGCCTCAGGTGAGACCTTGTTTGGTCCATAGACGTTGCTGGGCAAGGTAAAACATGTTTGGGCTAGTTCTTAGGGAGATTGCAGTAGTTGGGCGTCGATAGAGTGGGATCCCCTATCGACGAGGCTTTGTTGGTGGGTTTCTTCAACAATACTGATAAAGGAATTTCATTAGATGATTCTCTGGAGTCTACCATACAATTATGTATGTTTTGGTTATACATTTCTAACGGGAGGAAAAATGGGGGAGTGCTAGATGTTGAACTTTTACCTATTAAAGAGTTATTATCAACTATCGATTTCAGCTTATCACTTGTATCAATTAATTCATTATTTGAGGAAGTATTTGAATTATTTGAAGTACTAGAAATTGCATTATTTTGGCTGTTACCAGTACTTGAAATTATTGTAGAGGTTATGATGGGACCACCAAGCATAGGAAATATTTGAAGTAAATCATACATGTTGATATTTCCGCGTTGTTTTTTCAGATCTTCAATAATATCATACTACAAATCTAGCTTCTATGGATTTTGAATCGGGTGTGACTGCTTGGTAGGATCAAGATTATTATTCCCTTTATTTTGATTTGAGGTTGATGCACCAGGAGTTCCTCCTAATCCCTTACTACCGGTATTATAAGCATGATTCCTTGAGAGAGAGGATCTATTCTTAGTATCTTTAGTTAAGCTATCCCAGAAATGTCAAACTAATTGTTGTTTTTCTTAGTAATATTCATCATAACTTTCTAAGTTTTCTTCCTTTTCTTGATCACCAAATTATTGATTAAAGGAAGATTCAGGTATGAACAAAACCACTCTAATAGTGTTAAAATTTTCTTCATTTTCTGCCACACTAGGTGGAGGGTTTGTTTTGTTGTTAGCAGCAAGATTATCTCTAAATTGGTTTCTAAAGTATAGTTTGAAAGAAGATCCTTCGAATTAGTTTTATTTAATACTATTACTTCATTTTTTAAGGCTCTAGAAGCATTCTAAACTTGATCTATGTCAAAAGTTTGTGAATCCTTATCTGAACTTGACTTAAATGAATTTTTAGTTCTTGTACTAATTGTATTATCAAATTTTTCACTCTTCTCAAGTTCCTAAGTCAAGGAGTTTTTCTCAACTTTAATTGCATCCTCGAAAGTTTCAACTAGAGTTTCCTTATTAGCCTGCTTAATGAACACACCTAAATATTTAGGTAATGCAAAAGCATAATTTTCAATAAGGATATCTTCTAAAGGTTGAGAGGAAACCAATATTTTATTTTTCAAAGTAACAAATCATTGATTGAAGTCCTTGATCTGTTCCTTACTATCTATTTTGATATAATATAGTTTAAGAGATAAAAAAACTGGCATTTTATCCTCCCCAAACTTATACAGGAATGTTTAACTAAATTATGTCCAATTGGTTATGGATCCTTTGACAAAGGATAAGTACCATGATGATGCTTTCCCTTCAAATTTAAAAGGAAAAAGGAAACCAACCACATATTCATGTTACACATTCATAGTTTCAATGATAAGGATAAATTTATCTATTTGGTTCTCAGCTAGATCTTTATTGTCTGGGTCAAACTTAGGGAGAATCTTGTCTTGTTTTTTAGGTAACTGATGTTGCACACCAAGGAACACAACTACACTTATTCTCAGCTAAGGTAGAGGAGGATTTAGAGGATTGGTTGGATTACCTCCTCCCCCTCCTGCCACTCCCACCATATTATATCCTTTTGAATCTGAAGAGATACTACGATTAGAATGTGTGGGACTACTAGGTATAGAAATCAGAGGTTAATGTGTCTAGTAAGAACTCTTTGATGGAATAATTCTTCTTGAAGTATTAGTTCTGGTGATCTCTCTAGATAGAGGGTTAGACAGGTAATCTGGAGTACTGAATTCTAAGTTATAAGCTTGTGTTGAAAACTAGTCAGCTATAGATAATGGAGCGTTATCCCTATTTTGATGAGGAAAACCAACATCTATGGGTGGTATACCAGTTTGTTGAGAATAAATCCTAGTGAGGACTCATCTCAATTCTCTTATATTTTGTTCAATATATCAAGGTGTGTATGGAGAAGTAGTGAGATCTCGTTCTAATATATCCTTAATAGTAGTGACGTATGAAGAATCACCAACTTCAATTTGTGGAAGATCTAGTGTATCCAAGGTAACAATGATATCAAATTCAATGATAGGTCGAGGACCTAGATAGGTTGTAAGATCATTATGAAAAATTTCAGCCATTAATCATTTTAATCCCTCCTTTTAGCTCCATTTGTTGCCGGATTTTTTTACCTGATCCAACAAGGAGAGAAATCCCATACAAGTTGCTTAACATAGCCCCTGGTATGTTTGGCTTAGCTAACTCTCGTAGGTTTGAGGTCATTCTACCTTATTTCCTTGCTCTCAAAAGAGAGTGTCCTCGTTTATATTCTTGTATATTTTATAATATTAAAGAAAACCCTAATTAATTAATATAATTACTATATTAAATAAACTAAGTAATTTAATATCCTTCCTAATCAAAATGAAAAATAACAACTACAAATTGTAATTAATCTAAAATATATTTTTACTATCTTGACCAAAAGTTATTTAATGACTACTTTCATTTACTGTTCTATTAAAATATAAATAAAATAAAGTATGAAAAGCTTGAGAATAATCATCAAAGTTAAATCATAACCTTAGTTTCAAATATTGCATATACATATTAAAGGAACAGCAATATCAACTAGTGCTAATCCATAAAAAAATTATGTCATACAACAAGTAAAATGTTATCAATTATGTATCTCAAATTTAAAATAAATGATTCTTAATAGAAAATATATGACAAACAAATATATTCTAAGAAGTAAATCTATTAAGTATAATGTGACAAATCAAATCAAATTAACAAAAATAATTTTAACTTGATCCGTACATTATATTTGATCAAATACTGAAATTGTTAGCACTCGAGTAATTTAAAGATAATTTACATATTACAACAAAGTATAATTTGCAAAAACATGAACATAGAAGAAACTATAAAGGAGTTATATATATATATATATATATATATATATATATATATATA
>LPNX010173133.1:520194-605598 GCA_001517045.1 Pseudotsuga menziesii
AGACTTGGTTCAAAACTGAGTAGTCTTGACTCCTAAACAAGCTATCTTCTTTTATCCACCCAAAATATCCTTTACGGTCACCTCTATGTCTTATATATTCATCCTTTTAAAACAAAATTAACAACCTAGAGGAATCTGCAGGCTTGTTTTCCAAAATAGACATCCCATTAAAAAGACTTGTTACATTATGGATGAAATATCAATTTAATAGTAGTGATAGACAACTGTGGGAAAAGAGACAACAAACAAGATTTGCAATGTATAGTCGCATCGTTGAAGAGATAATGAGATATTTCTAGAAAATTTAAACCGTCTTTTAAACCAAAGAGGCGCCTCACAATAGAATATCCTCTAATCCAACAACATAATGAGAGGTTAATCACATCCATTATGAACATATATATAATCGACACTGGTAACAATAGAATGAACATAAACTCGTTTCCATTAAATTAACAGTTAACACATAAATGACAAACAAATCATAAGCACTCCTACATACTCTACGATTATGTAGGTGTGTTGATAAATCATTCAATACCTGTCTAGAATGGATAATCCAACAAAACATGAATGGAATTGAAACAAAATGTCAATAAACGCTATGTTGTAATATGAATTTTAGCTTCCCTTCTAGCTTCAGCTAACCTAGCTCTAAGATTCATGATTTTAACCTTATGTTGCTCTTCTTGTCTTAATAATCTCTCGTTAGCAGAGACTAAGGCTCTAATCATAGATTTATATTTATCCTTCTTCAATTTAATATATTTACAGCCATTTACCAATGAAAATAATTCGTTTTTAAGATTATTGATTTCATCTCTCATAACAAGTGTGTTTAACTGGGATTCTTCTAGTTTTGCTTCTAAATGGGTGATATTCTCTTCAAATGCAAATTTGGTGGATTGTTTGAGATTTCTTATATTAGGACCAGACGATGAATCACCTGTACCTGATTGACTCTATTCATATCAGAGAGGATATAACTTTTCATTAAATTCCTGCAATGGAGTTGTCATCACTAAATACCTCCAATAAATGGGGATCTTTTACCTGTTGCACTATTTTAGGGATCGAAACAATGGACATTCTTTAATTAAATACCTGTGGAGTAGATCTAACCTAGATAAATTCCTTTTATTTAGGCCTATACTCAGTGCCAGTTGCAAAAATTTTGTCTTAAGGACTTTCTAATCCTTTATCTTTTAGTGTAAGTACTTTATGAGGATTTTCTAAAGGCGATGGGTCAATTTGGTTTTCACAAATTGGAATGCTATCATCCTCTTCAATGTGACATTTCAAATCATTTCCCTGAATAGGGTGATTCATTATAGTCTCCTTAGGGTACGATGTTGGGTCTAATTTATTGGAATATTCTGAAAAAGTTGATCGCCTTCTCTTTTGTCGAACCTTAATAAGAGGAGAGGGCCAGTATTGATTTTTCCCCAAACCATTTTCACTTATAAATTCATCTCGGGTTCTACCTACATAAGATAAATTATACTAGATCACAATTTTAAGAAGACCGTGATGAAACATACTCATATCCTGGTCCCCAATGGTATGTAACTGCGAAAGCCATTTTCTTAAGGATATTTAACAAAAATAAAGGAAAATTTATCTTTGAGCCCTTAAATTCCACAAGAATTCAAATATGATCCATATGAACATGAGAGAATAGACCATCACAAGTAATGTACCTGATTATAACTCCCAAGAGAGGGTGCCACTAGGGTTTCAAAAATATTGTTGGGAAGCTCTGGTGCATATATGCATTATCTAGTAATGGGAGAAGGAAGTGTTTCCACTTGATCTTGTTATTATTTCCCCCTTTAAACAAATTTTCACCCTTTAGAGTAAACTCAGTGGCTCTCGCAATACGATCCTCTATTAAAACTAGTCGTAAATTACCGGTCTAAGCCACATCATATTTAATGGATAAGGTGAAATCCATGGTTACCTCCATATCATGGCCATTAAAAAATTTGAAGAAAGAACCCCATCATATCTTCTCAAACAATTCAGCTTCCTCTGGTTCGATTTCCAACAATTCATTCTGAGAGGGATCAAAATGAGCGAGAGGATGCATTTCCCCAATTTCAAACTTCTAGAAAAGGTGTGTTTTAGGGGAGGTCATGAAGATGGAATGTATAGGGATCCAAATAGTTCTGATCATTTTTATAGAATTAGGTTTACCCATTATCACAGTCAAACCCTACAAGCCTCTTCATAAAAACTAGTAGGTCGGGATTAATAATAACAAGTGATGTGAAATAATGGTTACGTATAGCATTCGTTAATGAAAATGACATCAAAAGATATAATCAAACAAAGTGTCTCGATGCTATATTGATTCGACACCAAAATGATAGTTGTGTAAATAAAAATATGTGCCATGTTTAATCAATTGACATAATATTTGCATTGTTTCCTTTATATTTAGGATAAGAAAACAAATTTTGATTCATGTTTAGAATAATTACTTAGGTTTAAACTTGTTATAATGTGTATCAATGTAATCAATAGGTATTATAACACATAATCCTAGAAATCATTTTAGGTTTAAAATAAATTAAACCATACTTTATGGTATCTTATAGATTACTCAAAAATGATGAATCAAACATAAAGTATCGACCTTGATAACTTGATAAGGATGTAATCAGGGATGATTTTAGGGGCGAATTTTAGCCCAGTGGGCTATTTTTCCATGTTTTTCTTCAAAAAAACATTCGCCATTTTGCATTTTTTGAAACCCTGTTTCGCCCAGTTTTGATGGGGTAAAATTTTTTCATCCCAAAAATCGCCAAATTATTATATAAACGATATAAAATCCTTGGAAATTAAAATATTTTTTGAAAAATATCGCCAACCATTTTATAGTTGGTGTTTTAAGAATTGGTAATATTCGCCAACATTTATACACTTTTAAATAAGTACGGTTCCTTAAAATCATCCTTGGATGTAAGATATAGAAAAATACAATCACAAGATTCAAAATCATATGTATTGAAATGAATAATCAATTGATCAATCCTAATATGAGGTGAGTATATTTCCAATCTAGTAAAATATCGATTGAAAAATTACTATTAAAATATATTGATATGTATTCAAGAATTAACTTACAAAATTACATAAGAAAAATGAATATATGGGAAGCATATTTTAGCAGCTACAAAAATCAATCATCAATAATACTTGAACAAAATAAAATTGACAACATAGCAATGATTTTTCTTGAAGTGTTAAATTTTCTCAAATTAGGAGTACCTTTAGAATCAAAGATTCTGAAGGAAATCCTTAATAATATTTCTCAATAAATTATTAAGGTAGGAATATGATATCATATTTTATTTACTTAACATAATAAAAAGATGAGAAGGTTTTTGGCTTCCAACAGACCTGTAACCCTCCTTCGGTCGATGGCCATAAATACATCATTGTGGTGATTGATTACTTCACCAAGTGGGATCAATCCATGCCAACTTTCAATTATAATGCTTAAATTACACCACTCTTCCTTTTTAACCATGTTATTGGTTTTTTCGGTGTCCCCCTCCAGCTAGTCTTAGACCATGATTCTCACTTTGAGGACGTTTTTTAGACGTAGCTCTTCTCTATGCTGAAATTTGAACACCACTATTCCTCTACTTATTATCGTTAGGTAAATGGATAAGTTGAGGATATCAACAAGATCCTAAAAACCATGCTCCAACGAATGGTGGTAAAACACAAAACCAACTAACACCACTTTCTCTTTTTCGCCCTTTACTCCTACCAGACATCGACTAAAACTGCCACCGGTTTTACCTCATTTCATTTAGTCCATGGTGTGGAGTCGATTCTTCCCATTGAATGTTAGATTACATCACTCCAACACCTTCAAGCATCTACCTGATACTTCACCATTGAAAAAATGCCTACGTATAATTAAAACAAATTGATGAGGAAAGTCGTGTTGCTCTCCAAATGATCGAAGAATCTAAGACCTGGTTGAATTCCCATTATGAATCCCTCATACACCCACACACCTATAGTGAGGAGGACCTTGTCCTTGTCTATGTCTAAGCCAATGATAATGTTAGACACTAAGAGGGGGGGGTGATTCAGTGTAAATCCAATTTTAAAAATTTCCTTAGCTTGTCACAATTAACTACCAATTCATCACTCCACTATTCTACCATTTGCACAATCATTTCATAAACATCTTTCACTTCATCATTCACATATCATAAGCATTTGAATCATCAAGAACCATAATACAAATGAACACAACACCATATAATTTTGTAATATTTTTGTATTAGTTTTGGTCTGGACACAACCATTAGGTAAAATCAGCACCTACTGATACAGAGAACACCTACTCTACATCCAGGACCCTGCTTGTTTTTCTTAGACCCTGCTAAGAAGGGTTTGAGGTATCCTAACCTCAAAAGCAAGACAAGATTTATTTTACAATTAAAGCTCACTGTCACATCAACATCATCTGTTTGTTCAATCTATTCTGCTGCTGATCAATACTGTTGATCATCTGCTCATCACTCTCATTAACACTGCTGCAACACACTTCTCAATCTTCTATGTTCATCAACACCTTGTCACTGGTCATGTCTTGGCTCATCATAGGAGAGAAAGTATCATCAAACATACAACATTATATCATCCTAAATGTATTCTTTACCACTGCATTATTCACCACTGTATGCACCAAAAGTTTCATCATCATCTTCATACCTTGCTTGTCCATTCAATAGATTTGGGCTGTGTACTGAACATACCACTGAGAATGCTCAGCATATCATGATCATGTCAAGTTAAACATATCTCTTTAGAATTATGGATTGTGATCCTTCAATCTTCAATCTTGTTAAATCTCTGATGCTCATCCTCTTCATTCCTAATCATCCTTCACTGCTGCTAAACAACCACATCATCAACATATTGTTCATCAACGCATCATCATCATCAAGGCATGTATGTTTCATCAAGGTTCCAAGATTACCAAATAGGTCTGCAACATCATGGTCATAGGATACTGTCACATCATTCTGTACAATGCTCCATCATACATAAAGCATACATTATCATAGGATATGCATTATGGTCATCACAGGGTTTATATCATCATGGTCAAGCTTCAACTTTGTAAACTACAATAGACTGTCATTATAGATTCATAGATTTTTCAGTATCGTCATCATAGTGTTCATCATCGTACATTTCAATCTAAATTTATAAACATACCTTGAAAAAAGTCCTTCAGACTTCTCACCTTGGCTGTATTGATCTATTGTAGAAGACCTTACTCTTCTACAAAGCATCAAAGAGGGATCTATCTGCTCTGAATTTTTATGCCCAAAAATAAAAGATCTAACACACTGCTATGACTGCTTCAGACATCTCCAAAATTTATTCATACTTGAATTCAAAAGAAAGTCCTCAAAGATTTTCAACTTAAACAAAACTTTGCTGCTGGTTCAGACTACAGGCACTCCACCTGGGTTCATAAAAAGACAAATCACAAATCAGATTCCTGCCATTCTCCACTTATCATCATACTTACAAGGCTTCATCAGCATCATCATCATGGACCATGTATTATCATAATTTGCATAGAGTACATACTTTCATGCATCATATCATAAAGCATCATCAAGGGGTCTCTCCATCCAAGTGTCTCCTCATGTCCTCTATGTCAAGAAATTATTCACATCCAAGGTATCCAAGAGTGATCAAATCTTTGGACTGTACATTGTCAAACCGTGGGTGACTTCACCCTTCAATCAACTTGGGACTCACCATCGTGACTGTGCATGAGGTAAGGGTTTGTGTCTTTAATGTAGACAATCTCCAAGACTACTGGATGACTGCACATTATTTAAGCTATGGAGAACTCAAAAAAACCCCATTCTCATCATTATTAACTTGGATTTTTTTTTATCAATTGTGTTATGTTGGTTTCTAATTTGTCCAAGTTTTTTTGCTACTCCTCCACAGGCCTTATATCATCTCTGCAGCATCCCTAAACATCAGCAAGCTTCACCTTCATTGGTTTCCTTCAAAACAAAGAAAGTAACCCAAGACCAAGTCCAAAATGGGCTGTCATAAACCTCTGAAAAATTTAGGACTGTCTGCTTCTGCGAAAATTTGTGGTCTGCAATTTGGGACTGTCTACTGCTGCAAAAATTCATGGTCTGTAATTCAAGAATGTCTACTGGAAAAATTTGTGGACTACTCCTCCACAGTCTACCTTACCTCGGTCAGCGAAATCACAGAGCAACTTTCAGCCAAAAATCCATTCTGCTGCAAATTCGGGACTATGGAAATATATGCCGATCAAAAACCCAAAGAAGTCCACCCTTGACTGCTTAACTGCTACTGCAAAATGAGAAGAAAAACAAACCAAGACAAGTCCAAGATCGGACTGTCATAAACCACCAAAAATTTGGGACTGTTGTTTTTCTTTAGCTTGGACTGCTCCTCTGAAATTTGCCTCAGTCAAACCTCTGAATTTTACCTTAGAGATCTTTTAAATTCACACTTAAAAAATCAAAGCGTGATGGGGTATTTATACTAGTTTTCCATCAAATTTTTGAGCTGACCTGTCATAAATAAATAAAATTAATTCGATTTTTTTTTAATTTGGAGCCGACTTGAAAGAATGTTGTGGGTTATGTAATTTTCTTATTTTGTTCCATTCCTTACCATAAGCAAGGGTCTTAGGGTTTGTTGAATGTATTCTTATTTGTTTTCACCCCACACTTCTTCATTTATTAAGGTCACCACAAAATAGTCATCATTAGGGTTAGTTGTATGCAATCAAGTTCACCATGAGCAAGGTTGTCCTCCACATCATCAATATGCCATCATACCATATGCAAAAGTATGACCAAGGGTTATCAATTCTTCCTCATCTTCAATGTGGGCTTCTTCAACAAGCAAGGGGATGTTCATGGGTTCCATAACATGTTAATGACCATACAAAATTTCCATGACCTCAACAAGGATTCCAAGTTCATCACCAACACAAAAGTGGGTTCAAGATCTTCCTTATGCCCTAGGACAATCTCCAAGGGTTCCAAGACTCTATATGACCACTTCATCTTCATCAAGAGTACACGGACCTTTAAACCATCAATTGTGGGTCCAAGGACCTCTGTAAGGTTTATTCATTAAGTAAGAAGCTTCATAGGATTCTCCAACCATCTTAACCATGCAAGGGGACCTCCAAGGGTCAGGATCCATCATGACACCTCCTATGGGGGTGTCAAGCTTCCTTATGTCTCATGACCATCTCCAGGGGCACCATGACCCCATCAGAGCATAAATGACCACAGAATGGGTCATTAATGCTTCTCCATCATCTACCAAGGCTTTAGGACCATCTCTAGGGTCTTTTAGCATCATCAGCAGGGTCTTCAACATCTTCAGCAAAGTGGTGGCTTCAAGATCCAGCCTTGTGTGTACATGGACCTTGTCAACTAGGTACAAGGTGCTTCAAGGCACAAACCCATGTTGTAAGGGATCCAAAGCACTGCAGGTGGGACTTGGTGGCATCAATGACATCCTGTGGGGCCACTACAAGTCCATGTTGGCATCAATGACAATTTGATCAACAAGTTAGACTAGAAAAGGGAAGATTGAATCCATGTGGTATGACCCTTATGTCATCCATCAATGTCTCGAAAAGGAGGCATATCTCCTCGCTGACTGTGACTATTTCCTATTGAACACTCCTTGCAATGGTATCTACCTCAAGAGATTCTATGCCTAATTTCACCAACGTGAATACCCTCGTATCATAGTTTTTCCATCTTGATTTGCATCATTTTTTCCACAAGTCTCGTAGTTTTTTTCCTTGGTTGTTTCATATGGATCCTATATTTCCCTTCTATGTTGATTTTGCTGAATGCACAAGCAGATGGTATCCTAATACTGCATTGGATGCATGGGCCATTTATTCCCTATCACATGAGTTGATCCATATCAACAGAATGTGTGTTGGTATTGCTACAAACAACTAGGTTGAGTATGACGATGTTTCTTTTCTCCTAGCCGATGCCTTTCACATGGGTACTCATCATATTGATGTGTTCCTAGACTCCCAGTTGCTTGTCTTTCAGTTGAAAAACTGCTACTGGGTACGTGATCCCCACCTATTTACAAATTTCCTGCACACTAGACACTTGGTTAGACATTTTGAATGCATTTCATTAATGCATGTTCCCAGAATTATCAATAATGTAGTAGACCAAATGGCTAATGGCGTTCTAAAGTAGCACATCAATCATCCCATATAGGAAATAAAATGAATCATGCACCATCATATAGTCATGTATACATACGTCATATACATTGTATAGGCATACTCATCATCATAACAAGAGAATCATAAAACATATTAAAATACAAAAATATGCATCCACATGCATTCATATCATAACACCATAATCTGTAAAAAAAGAGAAGCTCCATGGGATTTCCCATCCGATCATACATATCATACAAAATTAACCATGCTCAACTATGTTGGGGGAAACATCACAAGCTATTAATTTGAGTCATCCTCCTCTAACTTTGTGTCATCCTCGGTGTCCTCCTCCTCGTCTAAGCTCTCCTCCTCCATGGACATGTACCCATGTGACCCTACTCTGACATAATTAATACCAACCATGATCCTCCTCATCAAAGAGATCTACTCTGGAGGAGATTTGTAGCATGTGGCGATCAAATCGTTGTCTAGGTACTACCACCCATCATCGGTGACCCCCTCCCATATCCACTCCACATCCATCCACAATGAGTCTAATGTAGCACTTTCTCACCTCCTATTCCTATGAGCAGGTGGATCTAACCCCTCCACCCTACCCCTGCATCGTTGGTATCATGCTGGAGGGTGTCATACCACATGTGAATGTGCACATAGTATGCCATCAGTATCTACCACATGTATGATCTAGCTACCACTATGCTATTAAAGTATATATTAATGAAACTACAAAGAGTCATGTATATGTACCATCAAGTCCACCGACCTATCTTGGAGGTTGAGGTATCTCAGTATCTCCTTGGTAGTCCATAGTAGCATATGGATATTCCTATATGAGTATAGGAATCTTTCACCACTATGTAAAAAGATTCTGGTTGAAGAAATGACCTACTAAGCTCGCCTCTCTCCCTGATCATAATCTCACACCACCACCTCATCTAAGTCTTGCGTGGTCCTCCATCGCGCACTTCTAGATGTGGTCGTCATGTCGATAACTACTCAAAGAAGAATGGGCACAAAAAGGAAGGGAAGCAGAAATCCCCATCCTCCAAGCTAACATGTTTCATCCCATGCTGAACCACTATTAGATACATCTTGTCCCACCCATAGTAGGTTCCCCTCAGCACACTGTCAACCATTAATAATTGGTCACCTGAGATCTTTTGAGGACCTTTCTATCCCAGTATCTGTAGCACCATCATTGTCACTGCATGAGTATTTAGACTCTCATGTGACACGCCAATATGTATGATGCATGCATATAAACCATGACATAGAAATTCTGAGTACACAATTCATCCATCAACACCCCCCTCAAGAGTTTTGAAGAGATATCAACGATAACACCCAGCAGTGGGAGGCCAATAAAAAAATACATGTCTCGCGGGGTGATCTCGAGCTGCTCACCATGTATGATTAAGCACTCTACATCCTATCCCAAAATACCACTAGCTTTTTCAATAGTAACTTTGTTGAACACATCATAAGGATCTTGAAGAAGTTTAGCATCCCACACCGAGCGAGCATACCCTATACTGCACCATCCCCCTCCACCTCATCTCTTAGGTCCCCAATGTCTCTTTCCCTCCATCCAACTCGAGGAATCTTACATCTCCAAAAAGTACCAGTCATACCTAGTACATCAAAATTTTCAATTTTGTTCTAGGTCACTCCTATTAGGCCTTTTATGTGACCCAAGTTTTGCAAAAACACTCGACAGGTGAGACCTAGGTCACATATGTCTCTTGAATAGGTACAACCTAGGGTGTGCCTCTCTCCTTGAATAGTGCAACCTGGTTGTGCCTATATGCTCGATAGGTGCAGCATGGGTCATATGTTTTCCCTCTAAAGTGAGACCCAAACCTGAAAACACTTTGGGCTCAGCCAAGGCCCCTAGAATTAGAAAATGAAATAAAAAACCACTGAAAATGATGGGTTAGGTGAGATATCTTACCTACAACTTAGAGATCGTGGAACAATCGGTCTAGTTGGAATAAACCATTAGCTTTCCTATTGGGCCCTCCACTCCACCTCCACATTGAACAGTGAAAATGACATGTGTCATGTGGTCCCCCCTTGTTTACAGGCCTTCATTTGGTCAATTCATTTTTATTTGCACCACATAGTCATCCACATATGTTTTCCACATCGTTCACACCACTGGGATTGGTTTTCTGCCCTTTGTCCACTTATGGGACCCATATCTCATGCTCTCCCTATCTTTTTTTGGGCCATTTAATAGTATTACCTCGATTTGTGTGCCACCAAGCAAATCAACCCCCTTATATATTGCCATGTTCATGATCCCTCCACTCCATCCATTCTGCAAACTCTACACTATTTTACCCCCATTCATTGTCTCGCAAGGATGCTCCATTAGTGTTCCACTATTATTTTTTCTCCCTGTCATCCAATCCCAACATCACCTCTTTCGTTTCATCGAACACTTCCTCTTTTCTTCACTGATCATTACAGAGGTTCTGTTAATCTCTTTTCTAACTCCTTAAAAAATGAAAACATTTCCTAGAACACTTTCCTCCTTTCATGCTTGTTAAAGTATTTTAAAGGGAATCTATGTAGCCTTTTTTATCCCTTTTTTGAACCATGTAGACTAATTAAAGAAAAGGACCAACCTATCACCTTTCATCTAGGAACGATTCCCCTTGTATGATTTTATGTTTTTTTGGAAATTGGGACTGTAACTTACGAAAAAACTCATCTATGGATTGTGTTTAAGCCCTTTTCCATCCCTCTTATAAAGAAAAGATTGTTGAGTGAACTAGGTTTTTTTCATGATCATAAAAGTATTTGAATAACCATCTAATCAATATAGGTTTAACATTTTTTTTCCTCCTTGGACTACCTAGTACACTATTGTATGAAAAACAGACCCATTGGAGTCTTATTCCTATTTTTAGACTCTCTAAACATGAAAAAACCGTTGAGCATTTACCGTCTTCGGCTAGACAAAAATCTATGAGATAATATCAAATTGAGCATATGTGTATCCCTTCTTAGAGCTCATTAAACTATAAACAAGGCCTAAACAGTGTCTTTCAGTGCGTACATATATTACATATAGTCCCCCATTATGAATCTTTCCCCATTGGGCCTCCTTTTTTCAAACTAATCCATTATGAATCTCCCTTGGATCCCTTGAATATCACTTGTAATGTACCTTCCCCAAGTATCTTCCATTGCAGTCATATTCTTAGTTCCACATATATGATTATGTCCCATGTTTCAGTATCATCTATTGCTATGACAACTCTCTCATTATACTTTGAACAAAGGAAGTTTGAGTCCCATGTACTCCCCATCCCATGTTCCCCTTTCAGTGTCACAATCCCATTATTGTTCCATATCTTTGGTTGTACCCCTCATGCTTCTATCAAGGAAACCTCATTTCCTTTGTAGTTGCAGGTCTCCCTCTATCGACAATAATACATCTATTCCAGAGGATCGACCTAGAGGTCCCTATATGTTGGTTTCATCCACCTCATTGATGAGTTCCTTGGACCACTTGAAAGGAGTCCTTGGTGCCTCTTGGGTTGGTTATGTTTCATGTGCTCCACTTCAACTACATTATCATACCATTGAAATTCATATAAGGTATTGGTTCCTTCATTATTTGGTCAAAGGCCTTAGTTGTCACTTGAATCTAGCACAATGCTGAGTCTATTTTGGGACCCATATAGTTTCATGTCTCTTGTGTTCTCCAGGATGTGTTGGTGTTAGTGTTCAAAATCCTCTTAGTATCATGCTTTCGTGTATCTACAATATCCAATGTCATTTATTGTACCTCTGACATTCTGACTCTCAATCATTGAGTCCATACAATTGTGTACACCTTCAGATTCAGCAGGGAATCCATTGTTGTGATATTACATTCCAAGAGAATTCCAATGTTTCTATGTATCAGTTCTCGATATCAATATTTTTATTCATCCTCCCATTCAAGCCACCATTATGTACTTCCAGTTGTATGTATTGATAAACTCCCATTGTTTGAGCCTTGATCCCCATTTGTATATTGAGACATTGATACGAGCATGGGTATGCCCGCCTCAACCATATATATGTTTGAGATTATATGTACCTAATCTATTTTTTATAATTAATACAAATCAAAATCCACTACAGTTAGAATGAGTAGCCTCCGAATTCTCCACGGTTCCTTCTGGTTTCTCCACCATTGTCACCATTTCTCCCTTAATATTATGATTTATGTCGGCCATACGATGAGCTATTTCTCTCACACACCACAGGGCAATTTTTTAACACCAACAATTGTCTGCATGGATCTCTATGGTCCAAACCATAATTATACATCATAATCTCACCATTATTTCCTCCATTTCGACCTTCACAACTAAATTCCACCAAAATTGGTCCAAAACATCAATATTCCTTCCCCCATAAATACAAGGAAGTTGGGCATTTATTGCAACATAACCCCCATTCTCCTAGAAAGGACCAAAAAACCCTAAATTTTGAATGGGTCAAAAACCATGGATAAATACCATACACTATGAAAAACATGGGTCAATACCATGGTTAATAAAACCTTGGATCATCCTATAAACACATTGTGAATGTCTCCCCACAACAACATTTACATTCTTGAAATTCCTTAATTTATTTAATTCATAAACCTTTTCACTTCCCACGCATTTTTCCACACCATCCCATGCTGCACGTTGAGTTCACTCTATGTAACCCTTGATCCTTTTCTCAGTGACAACCCTTGTTAGAGATAAACAAACATCATGATCCTGAGATCCTACAAACCATTTCCTCAAATGGCCGCATTGGCCTAGTTTAAATATATGCTTGTTATTTTGTCTTATTATTTAGAGTAAAAATCATAAAATCTTAAGAAATATTTTGTTATTGCTAGTTTGTAAGTCCAGGTCGAGAAAATCTCTTGCACCATGAACTCTTCCCTTAGATCTAGTTGATCTTAGGTAGGTTCTTTTGCACGTAGTAGGGGATAAATCCCCACTACACCTATCTTATCACCACTTTAATTATATATTTAGTTATTAGACCAAATATTCTATAGAATTTTCACAAATACCTATCATTTATTTCACCTAAAAATGATGAATCATTTCACACAACTTTGTCTTGTCCAACATTTGATGCAGTTCCTTCATTATAAGATGACACTTTCCGCCATTACTGCATTTCTTTTCACCGCGCTTCTTTTTAATATAGCTTTGACATATCTACACTTCTAATTAACTTCAACATGCATTCCTATTCTACATTCAGACTCTTGTTTGCGTGTAGTGTCCATTTCAGCTACATTTGGCACCTGGATATCAAAGCTCTATTCATGCTTTTCCAAGGAAAGTATGATTGTCCCTATGCAGTTTCAGTTGAATTCCATTGACTAAAGCATTCATAAGTTCCCCATTCAACTTTTGAACTTGTACAACACCCCTTCCTGTCACATACTTAATTACATATGGTCCTAACCAATGCATTCTAAGATTTCCAAGGTGTTTCACGAACTTATTATCATAGATAAGGACTAAGCACCACAAGTAAAATATCCTTTATCAGAGGTGATAGCAGAGGATTTTAGTGTTATAGATTGGAAAAAAAAATTAAAAAAAAATGTTCCTTTACAACCTCCACCAATGGTAGAATATGTTTTAACGGAGGTTATAACAAATATATTTTGTAACTAATAAAATCCCAGTGGTTGGATGTGTTAGAGGATGTTTATTTATCGGTGTGCTTAGTTCAAAATAGATGCACTGATGTGTTACATAACAAAACACATCAGTTCTATTTAATATAAATTATATGCACTGGTGGCTTCAAACAAAATGAGCCTCGAAAATAATATAATTTCAACACCGCACTAGTGCTTGTATATAGATTATAGTAATTAATGCATTCTTACATAACAAATGAACCGATATTATAGGCCACATCATATGCATCGTAGATTTTTTTAGCTTTTCCATCATGATCGATTGATATGAGTGCACTGATGCATTCAATTGTGTAACACACCAGTACTTATAATCTATCAAAACAACCTAGTGCATTTAAACAAATTGAATGCACCAAGGCGCTTAAACACATATAAAGCACTGATTCAAACACGTTTTCATTATTATCAATGCATATACATCTTTGACATGCATCGGTGCGAAAAACAAATGTAAATTCACTAGTGAATCCATCTAGCACGCGGGAATGTTTATTTTAAAATTCAATTGTGTGTTTACTTTACATAAATGCACCAATAGAGTTCACGTAGACGCAACAATGCGTCATTGATTACCAAAAGAACCACATATGATTCTTTGTACAATGGTTATTGACATTGCAACCAAATGATTCTTTGTATGTGTGTGTGTGTGTGTGTATATATATATTATTCATGTTAAATTGAAATATTGTTTATAATACTATTCATTTCAATTTTAATGATTTCATTTGCCGAGTTTTTCTAGTGTTCGGATAGACACACCGAAGATACATCAATCATCAAAATCACCACATATGATTATTTGAACAGTGGCTACTGATATTGCAGTCAAATATATATATTATTTTTTTTATTTTTTCATTAGATTATTTATTTGAAATTGAATTTTTTTTTTATAATACTATTCATTTCAATTTTAATTATTGGGCTTGTTTGGATTAATTGCGCTGAGAGGCGCTCTACAGCCCAGTATGGGGGAGATCTTGTAACGTGATGTAACGTTAGTAACATTTGTAACATGTCGACAAAAAATAATAGTGATAGTGAATATTTCGGGAGAGATCTTGTAACATGATGTAAAGTTTGTAATGTTTGTAACATGCCGGCAAAGAATAATAGTGATAGTGAATATTATGGGAGAGATCTTGTAATATGATGTAACATTTGTAACGTTTGTAACATGTTGGAAAAAAATAATAGTGATAGTGAATATTATGGGAGAGATATTGTGACGTGATTTAACATTTGTAACATCATGTATGTAAGGTTCAATCCTCCCCTTTTTACATTAGTTACCAGGGATTGCACTCAATAGCCCAGTACAGTACTCAACAGCCCAGACTCCCAATACAAAAGCTTTGTCTTTCTACTATCCTTTTCCAACAAAATACTTCTATAAATCACATTCAAATTACAACGCCATTTTTTCAATAAATTGAACTCTTAAGCTGTTGGACAGAAACGCGATAATAACATTAACTATGTTTTGAATTAGGCAGGGAAATTACCCAGAAATGCTGCTACCCACACTGCTATGGCAATGTACACATAATATAAAACATACTGCATTAGACCACAAATTGCATAATTATGAATCTGCAGAAAACACTTTCCATATATATATATATATATAGATGAATGTCGACTATAATTGGCAGTATAAGTAATGACAAGTTTATATGTATACCTTTTGGATTTGATCCATGAAATGCTGCAAATTGGTAGCAATGGATATGTTTTGTAACACATTTACCAATCCATTGGTGGCGATGAAGAGAGTTTCCATGGAAATTCCATTGGCTAGTGCTCCCAGCATGCCACCATGTCCACATTGTCCGCGTATTTGAATAACTTTTGCAGGGTCATCTTCCTTCTCATAATTCCACCCTCATCTTCACATGTCTTTTCTTCACTAAAGTCATCCAATTTCTCAGGTTGCTTATCATTGATGCTCTCTTCCACCATCTATAATGGCCACATTGCAATATAAGTTGATTGAATCCCAAAATTCCAATCTTTGAGTGACAATACTTATCATATCTATATATAGAGAGAGCTGCACACTGAGCCGACTACATGACTGGAAACGGGGAAATGAATTCAGTGGAAATTAATATGTGAATCCAGACCTCTTGGCATGCCTTTCACACTCATGAAAATCATATTTTTTTCACTCTTAAAATAACAAGAAGGTCATGGCTCATTATGCCACCCATCCTACTCTTGTCCCCTTGTCCCAATGAAATCTAGGTGTTTTCTTCAACTTTGTTTTTCATTTAATAATTTATAAATACTTATATATTGATATTAATTTAAAAATTGTTGAAGTAATATTTATTTGTACCACTAAAATTTTAAAATTGCAAGGTGAAAAAGCTTTACTTGTATCTTATATAATAAAATTACAAAAATATTCATCTAAATATTATTTTATAAATTCATGTTTAAAGACATTTTTTATTTTATTTTTGAATGTAATTAAAAAATATTCAATTAACAAAATAATAAAAAATAATAATTTTGATTATCCGTCAAAATAAATGTCTGTTACAAAAACAGCCTAATATGGTGGAGATGGTGTAGTGTTACTACCTAACAAAATAAAAAAAAATAAAAAATTTAATTATCCCCCAAAAAAAGTTGGTCACAAAAACAACACATTATAGGGGAGATGTTGTAATGTTCCTACCTAACAAAATAATAATAATAATTGAATTATCCCCCCCCAAAATGTTGGAATTGCACATGGTTTTAAAACCATGTGCAAGGCCTCCTAACCAACCCATGGTTTTTATTGTACATGGTTTAAAAGGGCCTTGCAAATGGTTTTAAAATGCAAGGTCTCCTAAACAACCCATGGTTTTATTATACATGCTTTAGGACGACCTTGCAAATGGTTTTAAGACCATGTGCAAGTCCTAAACAACCCTTGGTTTTAGGAGGGCCTTGCACATGGTTTTAAAACAATGTATGGGGGAGATGTTGTAATGTTGGTTCCTAACAAAATAAAAAATATTATATGTCATCCATAAATTATATTAAATATTAATAATAAAAATATTATGTGGACCTTAAATAAAAAGATGTGTCTTTTATTTTGAATCAAATCAATGGCTATATAGGACACACCAAAGATGATAGTTCCTTGAATGCAATACTTAGAAGTTTGCGCCTCGATGGATTTGATCCCTCTCGGCGCTTGATAGAGCCTAGGATTTGGATCTATGCTGGTTTATTATATAATAGATGCAAACATATATTGCAATATTTAATCATCCATATATTTAACTACCAATGTACCATTTCACTTCTAAGAGTTGACAATAACATTAAATAATGCAATAGAATTAAAAAAAAAAAAATTATTGCACCGAGAGTAGCGAGGTTCTATATTTCCCACTATGTGAGATATGTCGTCATGTACGTAACGTAACACCAAAAAAAATAAAAAGTAGTTAAAAAATTAAATTCATGTCAGCTCATAGAATAAAAAATTAAAACCAGATGAAAAGTAATTAAAAATTCATGTTGGCTTATAAAATAAAATAAAAATAAAACCAACATAAATCCAACCAAATTTATGTGTACATTTTTCTAAAATGTAAAAAAGTTAAGATAAAAAAAAAACTACACCTCAAGAAATTGGATCCCTCTTAGTGCTTGGTAGGTAGGAGTTTAAGATGGATTTATGCTGGTTATATATCAATAACAGTTCCTTTGTCATACAAAATAGTACAACATAGATATTACAATGAACGAAATATCAACATGTGTGTAATTATTACACTTATTGCTAACCCATTTGTTTTCAATTCGGACACTATATTGTCCATTACATTATTATATAAAATGTATAATTTAGATAGAAAATTATTTTAAAATATACAAAAAGGTACAACAACATGCATTGACATGAAAATTAAATATGGATCATCATTCTTCACTGGAATTGTTACCAGTGCTCGAGCCACTTGAATCAATTGGGTTATTTAGCCAAATTTTTTAAAAGTATTGAGGGAATGATGCTTTTGTAGTAGTTATACATATATATTCTACATAAACAAGTTTATGAATGTTACTTTTTCAATGATTATTTTTTGTTGTTGTATGTTTTTGCTATTTCAAGTTTGACATGTCTCACTGACCATTTCTCTTGGAACACCTTTTGTAGTTTACATATGACCCGATTTTTCGAATCATTCAATTGGTTTCTATTTTATAAGTGAAAATTATGTATGCACATTGTTTACACAATATCCCTCATAGTATTATAAATTTATTTTCCCTTTCTATTAACTTCCAATATTGCTCCAAATAATCTAAGGACCAATTGATCATCATTTGCATCTTCCATAATATTGTTTCTTTATGATGGTATTTCCATATGTTGCTATCATTCCTTGCATAACATTCAACATAAGTGAATTATATTATTTAAAATGTATTAGTGAATAATCATAAGTACAATATTACTCAAATTTGAAGAAATAATTCATATTGACTTCTTTTTTATTCACCCCATTCATCCCTATGCAACCTTTCCATCAACATGTTATGCTCTTCTGGAATTAGATTGGTAAGAATGTTATCAAGATTCCTCATTTTTTGGTTCTACATGTAGCACATTAACCAATACATTTTAGTGAAATTTACAGATAATTCAAACAAATTAATTTAAATATAAAATTTAATTAAAACCACTTTCCTTCTTTGTAATCCTAGATGTGCTTCCATCATGTTGAATAAATTTTGTGTTCATTGAACTCATACCATGCATTTTTATCAATAAAAATCCTGGAACATTAAATACATAAGCTATCAATATATTATCCAAATAAATTGCATACCTTCAAAATAGAAAACAAGTCTAACATAGTGTGTTTTATCCACTCAAATGCACATGTTCATTTATACACACAAACACATCGATGTGTTATACCAATGGTGAAGCATGAGTTATATTTTATATCTCTCAAGTTGAGATTTCAGGATATTACACTAATACGAAACTATGTTAAAAATAAAAATAGGCTAGGATTGACTAGTTTTGCAAGGAATGGGTCGAGATTAACTAGTTTTGCTCAAAATAGTGTTGTATTATTCTCAAGTGCATTCAAGTTCAGGGAATGGATATGAAATGGTTATTAAATTTATAAAAATTATATCATAGGTTCATTATATCAATATGAATTCACAATTTGACATGAAGGTTGCACAATCTCATGTTTCCTTTGCACAAAGCACCAAGACCTTTTATGCTTCAAGCCTCAACGAGGATGAAGTCAACTATGAGGCTCCTGGGAACCCCATAATATGAAAAATATATCATTTATATTTGAATGGATCAAATATAGAGTTTTAGGAATGGTTTGGAACAATTAAGGAGGAAAACTCTACCTAGGAATTTACTCTAAGACAACTCAACTAGTCTAGATTCATGATCTTCCAAACGAACTCAAAGGATATCCAGTTGGAAATATGAGACATGTAATATGTTAATAAGGATATTAAATAAATCCTGGAATAGAAATAATTTGAATTCAATGTGTAGAAGTTAGTTTATTGACATTTTATTGAAGATAAGTCAATTTCTATGCAAATCTAGGAAGAATGTCGGAAACAACTGCAGAGATACCAAATTCTTTATTGATAAGACTTTGGAAATGATAAAAATAGTTCATAATATGACATAAAATTCATATGGGGGTCCCTAAGGATTCATCATTACATCATATGATTTAATTCTTTACATAATTATTGATAATATAAGAAAGAAGATGAAGAATATGAGGATCTGATCTATGGCTTAAACTATCCTCTTTTGACATTTGAAATTTCTTGTTTCCTTATCCAAAACCTGCAAAAAAATTAGTGATAATGGTTGAATGACATCATCCTCTCAGTAGAAGGGGCACATCTCCCATCTTTGACTATGGGCACATTTCCCAAGTCAGAGAAGCACAACGCTCGGAACTCAATTAAAAAACTGCTAAAATATGTGAAAGTAATGCACTATCCTTATTTTATAGAAAAAATTGGATTCATAATCAAATTTACTTTTCATGTGGTCCACTTTCCTCAACAAATGTGTCATGCCCGCATGAGTGGATAGAAACTTGCTTTTATTTCCAATCTTTTCCTTTTTCTTTCTTCCTTTACTTATTCATCTTGCTTTATTGATTTATCCTGATTTTTCTAACTATTCTTCTTTTATGCTCTTCCTACTTTATCCATATTTTCTACTTTTATCCTTCTTTACCCTTATTTTATGCTTTATACTGCTTTTCTACTTTCTTGCTTTGTTCCAACTTTTCTTGTTTTATTATGTTTCATTTTTTTCTTTTCTGCTTTGGATGCTTTATCCTTTATTTCATCGTTTTCAAATTTATTGTAGTCAAACCTTGTCTCCTAATGTGCCCCAAATGTCCCATTAACTTTATTATTTTATTTAATATGAAATTTATTCATGGAATTTTTTTTATTTAATAGTGCATCTTCAACTTTAGGACATAGTAACGACTATTATTAATCAAATTCCTTGTTTCAGAATCTAATCCCATGCAATTAATGGAATTTCCTCTTAAAACCATAGGGACTAATTGGATAATATAATTATTCATGTGACACCAAATTGGGGACATGATAGTCCTCCCCTCCCAAAACTTGCTTGTCCTCAATAAAGGCAAAACATGAATGATGGAACTTGCATACTCTTTTCCACAAACTTATACAAGCTACTACATACACCATTTAAACTTTGTGTTCTTCATAAATGAATAGTTTGGAAATATTTCATTTTTCATCCTTCACCATAAAATCATGAATGGCATTCCTTTCAAAATAATCCATGGTTAATTGTGTTACAAGGTTTGGATTGAAATTTGAACAAAACATGCAGAATGACCTACCTATTCTTCAACCACTTAGGATGGTAATAATCATGCTTTGGTAAAATTCCATTCCTACTAATAAGATGATATTTGTTGTGCATAATGGATTCTTTAATTACATTTCCTAAAACACAACTATCATGCACCAAAATATTAGTGAAAATCATCAAATCAAGACTTGGATAATTTTTCTTTACCCATTTCGACTCCTAAATTGGTAGAGAGTGTATAATATTAATATGATCCACTTCATATTTTTTACATTATATGAAAACATTTTAATAATTTAATCCCTCAACATTAAGGAATCTCCATAGATCTCTAATCACAATTATTGGAGATAAACCAGGTGTCGAAAACATTAAACAAGTTCCCATTACCTTCTCCATTCATTTGAAAAATATCCTAGATTCCTCATCCCATGGGAAAATCCTTTACTTCCTTGTAAACCCATATATGTTATGATTTGAAATAAATATCTACATGGTGCATCACCCTTACTATCCTCAATCATAGGACCAAAATATAATATCTCTATCCTTCCAACTTCATGTTCAAAAAATTGATATGCAATGATTTCTTTTTCCAAACTCATGACATAACATTCAAGCCAAAGGTGCACTTCCTTTAACACCCTATAATTAACAAAAATAAAATCAGATAGAATCAACGCAATCTTACCAAAGTCTTTGATATAGTCTCTTCTCATGTAAGATGGTGAATTCACAAGTGCGCTAGCCAAACCAACTTTCATGCATAAAAATACAAAATGGTCATAATGATAATAAGGAGATGTTTCTTTCAAAAAAAAAATCTTTCAAGAGAATATGATGATAATGGAAAAATTCAATATAAATTTTGGGAGAATACTTAACCTTATGCATCTCTTCCCTCTTGAGAGGTGTCTCTATATTACATACTACTACATGAATCTTATAGCTGAAGTAGTTGAGACCAAATATGATCTTAGGATCCCAAACAAATATCAGATTGAGGAATTGTCTCCTACTTCCTCCTCTACACTGGAAATGGACACTAGATCTCCCTCCCAGATCCCACTCAATATGTTGCACTCTTCAACTCTCATATTCCAACAAGAACACTTTGTTACTACATGGAATGCATGGATCCCATGGTTTATGCAACACTCCACTTGACATATTAATCATCTAGAACAAGTTGTAATTCGAAGGGTATCATGATCCCGTAGCCATATTGGAATCCCATCACTTCCAATACTTTTGAAAAATATTATCATGCAATTACAAATATAATTATTTTGTGCATGTGTATTGGAGGTATCTAATGGATTCAAAATATATCTTTGGTGTTGCTCACATGGTAGGGAAATTTCATTTATAATAAAAAAATATATTGTATGAAGAAAATTAACATTTACCTTCCATAGAATCTATCTCAATGGTGCCTCTATCCACCAAATTAATGAGTGGAAAGAAAAAATATATTTCCATATAAGCAAATCATGAGCTCTTCCTTTCAAGGCATCCATGTCAAACAATTCTCTACCAATGCAAGCAAGTTAAGTGCATCCTTGATCCTCCATTTTAGTGATATATTTATCTATCAAATCCTTGAATAGATAATCACCTTTTCTTACTGATTCAAAATGAATGTGTTCATCTATATATCTCATAAATAAGGAATTTTTCATGTCCTTGTGAGTCAAGAAATGTGTGCTTGTCACATCACATGGTACGATCCTACAATCATTAACAAAGAATGTGGGAGTCTCCTGGTCCTCATGTGATACCAAGAGAAAGAATCTCTTCACCTAATATTCATTCCCAGTTGATGTTGTTGAAATAGAACTATGCATTGAAGAAATATGAACCAATATTCTGTAAAACTCGTCCACCAAATATGTTGATGCTTTAACTCCATCAATTAATGGTCCAACACTAAGGATCTCCTCTGATTATTCAAAGGATAGAAGACCCACTTCATGAGAGAGATCAATTTTTCTCTCAAAGTGACATGTGCTTAGAACTCATCATATGTATCCCAAAACTCCTCAAGCATATGCATGTCATCATGCACCTCATGAACCACCATCTCATGAGATTCCTCCATAGAACTTTGAATTCCATCAAATAGAGTAGAATGGATGACTGGAATGTAGGAGGGGATATGTGATCTCTACAACTCTTGGTGAAGTTTCTCTATCTGCATATTAGACTTAAATAGGGCACTTTGAGTTCTTCTCAAATAATCTTGGGTGGCCATCAACCCATAATTGAGCTTGCAAATATCCTCCTAATCCTTCAAGTATGCTCCATGCAACACATGAACAAGCTTATACAAGTGATCTCTATCCAAAAGCATATATGAGAAATTACATTGGATTGTAGACATTTCTCTTTCGATCTTATCCATGGATTCAAGGAAAGATAAATCTTCCTATGAATAGAGTCTCAAACATAGATCTGATATCTAAGCATGAGTGTCATGGAGAATGTGTATGGCCTTCTTGATCTTATTTTCACCCAAGTGCAACAACTCTACTGGGTAGAAAGGATCATCAGAGTTGACCTCCTCCTCATCATCTACATAATAAAAGTCACAAATATTAAGATGTGAATTGAAAGTAAATATTGGCTCTTTTTCTTCAGCTACAAGGCCTCTATGCTCAAAGGAATGTATAGTTGCATCAATATCCTCAATAGGAGTACCTATGTCACCAACATAGAGAGATGAACATCCATCAATAGTTGTCTCCATTCTATCTTGTTACCCACTCAATAGGTACAAAAACCCTTAGGAACCCATCAATAGGAACCTCACCATGATACCCATGAGTAGCTATCTCATCACAACATCCATAAGTAATTGTCTCACTGAAACTTTAGAACCCATTAATAGGTATTCTATCATCGATGTCTAAGGTGTCACTAGTTTCTCTAGATTGTACTTTTGCATTATTGATGGTAGGAACCAGTTCTTCCTATACCTTTCAATCATCTGATAATGATTGTAACTCCTCCATATGGGACTATTATTCTTCATACACTATAGATTTAGCTGGATCATGGATCATTTCATTGTCTATGGATGTATGAAGGTGTGCATCTATATCCTCATCATCTCTTTTAGCTCCAGGTGGAAACCATCTAGTTCCCACCTTCTTGCACATTTCAACCACCATATATGCAATACATTCCATGTGTGTCCTATAGTATGGGTCCTTGAAACAATTTTGTTTCTAAAGAGCACAGTACTATCGAAAATAAAGGTGTTTTAATAATACTTCACTCTATCCCCAATTATATGCAAGGTAAACAAATGGTTCCCTTGGCCTCCCACTACAAGGGAACCCATCATGAACAAATCTCGGCCTCATCAATTCATCATATTTTCAAAATTAGAATTCATAATAATCCTTGTATGTAAAATGATATGAAGTATTGCATGTTGTTTCTTCATCTAGGGAATTTTAATCTTTTTCATATAGTTCATAATCACCTTCTTCAATTGTGACAAGTACCAATCTCATGGCCACAAATTTGAAATTCAAAGCATAATTTTCATAGGAGTAAAGGAAACTTCTTTGATACCAATGTTATATCCCTAAATATGAATTCATGAGATATCAACTCTAACACAAGGGATGAGTTAGATAGACTCAAGACTAGGTGCAAGGAATAGACTGGGATTGACAAGTTTTGCTCAAAATAGTGTAGATTCTTCTCAAGTGTATTCGAGCTCAGGGTATTGATATGAAATAGTTATGATAGGAATGTATATTATTGTTGATGTAATTGTAACTTCAGAATGTATTCACTTGTATTTCTTATCTATTGTAACCCGATGTTTATTCCAGGATGTTCTTGTGTCATGTCATGCCCTGACGTTTCGATCGGGAAGATCTATAATGTAAACAATTCATGTCAATTCATTGTGGGTAATCCTCCTATTGTCTGAGGGTTAAAGTCCCCGCAGTTCCAGGGAACTAGGGTTATTAGACTCACCTAGTGAAGTCATCCCTAGTAGGGTTTTAGTCATGTTGGGAATTAGTATAAATAGAGAGGTGACTTCTCTATTTAACACACACTCATCCAAACTTAGTTGTAGCGCATAGTTGAGGAAGAGAAAGACACTGGGGAAAGGAAGAAAGAGGTTACTGCTGTCGGGATATCATCTTATTGTTTTGGGGTTTTACCTTTTGTGTTGATTCTATCTCTAAGGAAGTTGCGGGGTTTTCTCCATTTATGGTTTCCCCTAGGAAAAACATTTTGTTCATTGTCTCTTGTGTTTGATTGTTGTACTTGTTGTTCTCTTAGTTAAAGATCCTAACATAATGCTAGCTTGAATTATTAAAAACTAACATGGTATTAGAGATAACCTGAGAAGAATACACTGTGTAGCTATGGGAACTAGGGCTTCCTACTTTGTGGATCTCTCTCCATAGATTTTCAGCAAAAGAAGGTTGGAATAACTCTCCTCCCTAGGGCGCATCTTTCTATCGAATTAGAATCCAATTCTGAGGTTTTCCAGTTTTGGACCCAACACTGCTACCGAAAATTAGGGATTTTCACAAAAGAGGAATTTTTTAGTGAGCCCATGCCTGGATTGATCTCCTCCCTAAAATCAAAGTTAGGGATCAAATTCAAAGCAATTGGTCAGACAAAACTCCAAAAAATCAAAAGCCTAATTTTCTCTTGAACCAGCTCTGCAGGATTTCAGCTCCAAATCTAGATTCGACATCTTGACTTGGTAAGATCTAAATATTTTGTATTTCCATTTGAGGTTCTCAGTTAAGATTTCTCATCATACCAAGCTTGATGAAAATATTTAGGGACCTGATAACTTTTGAGCTTGGAAGTATAGGATCTCCCTGGTCTTGGAAAAAAATGAGTTGGACTCCTATATGAGGGGGTTCCAGTTCCATAGGGAGATGAGGAAAATGCCTTACATAAGAAGAAGTTGGTTATGGAAAAGAGGATCATTGCTGATTCTATCAAGGATCACTTCATACCACAGGTGTCCTCCCTAAAGACACCTAAAGCTATGTTTGATGCCCTAACCAAATTGTTTGAAGGGAAGAACATAAACCGGAATATGACTCTGAGAAACCAACTGAAGAATGTGAAGATTCAGAATGCAGAAACAATCCAGTATTACTTCACAAGAGTTTCTCAGATCAAGGAACAACTGGAAGTAGTAGATGAAGAAGTGGAAAATGCAGAGATTGTGATGAATACCTTGAATGGTCTCCCTAGATCATGGGACTCCTTTATTCAAGGGATCTATGCTAGAAAGAAGTTAGTCAAGTTCAGCAGAATATGGGAAGAGTTCTCTCAAGAAGAAGCTTGGATAGTATCTCGAGAAGAGAATATGGGAAGTGAAGATCAAGTTCTCACGGTACACTCCAAGTCAACCAAAGAAGATCTCATCACTCTATAGGTAAGCACTCTCACAAAGATAACACTAGAAATATTTTTCTAAAATCAGATGTTATACATGTGATGAAGTGAGACACTTTGCAAGAAATTGTCCTAAGAGACAGAATAAGAAAAAGAGCAACAAAAGAAGACATCATGCTCATGCTGCAGAGGATGATGAACCATCCAAGAAAAGAACTAGATATGAAAGTGAAGATTCTTCAAGTGAGGATGAATATGTTTTGATTTATGCTCTCATAAGAAACATTACTCATGGAAGCAATGATTGGCTCATAGATAGTGGGGCTTCCAAACATATGACAAGATTCAAGAAATCCTTTGTGAGACTATCAAAACATGAATCACCTCACAAGGTGAAACTAGGAGATGACTACCAATATCCAATAAAAGTTAGTGGGGATTCCTCCTATAGTTTAGACTTTGGAAATTCTATGACAATGAAGGAAGTATTGTTTGTACCAGGACTCAAGAAGAACCTCCTCTCCATATCTGCATTAGATGTAAAAGGAATCAAAGTTGCATTCATAGATGGTCAAGTCATCATGTGGCCAAAAGGAAAGACTATCGATGATGCAGTGGTGATTGGAGAACAAGAAGGAGGATTGTACAAATTGAAGGGCCATCCAGAACAAACCTTGGTCCATGACACAATAGAGCCAAATGAACTTTGGCATAGAAGGCTTGCACATGTGCATTACAGAGCACTACCTCTTGTAAGAAAATTTGTTGAAGGTCTTCCAGAAATCCAAGCAAAACATGATGGGGTCTGCAAAGGATGTGCGAAAGGAAAGAATACAAAGAATATATTTCCAAGTAACAAAAGCAAAGCAAAAGGAATCTTGGAAATCATCCACTCCGATGTATGGGGTCCTATGTCATCAAGCTCACTAAGCGGGTATGCATATTATGTTTCTTTTATTGATGACTTTTCTAGGAAGACATTGGTTTAATTGATGAAGAACAAAGATGAAGTATTCAGCAAGTTCAAGGATATCAAATCCTTGATCGAGAATCATACTGAAAAGAAGATCAAGACCTTTTGATCAGATAATGGCAAATAATTCACTTCAAATGATTTCAAAGAGCTATGCAAAGACTCGGGAATTAATAGGGATTTGTCCACTTCTTATAATCCACATTAGAATGGGATTGCCGAAAGGAAGAATAGAACTATCATGGAAGCTACAAGAGAAATGCTTCATGATCAAGATCTTCCTATGCATCTTTGGGTGGAAGCTGCCAGAACAGCGGTGTATGTAGAAAACCGTACTCCACAAAAAGTACTCGAGAACAAGACTCTTGAAGAAGTCTTCTCCGGCAAGAAACCAAAATTCAACCATCTTAGAATATTCGGTTGTCCAGTGTACATACACATTCCAAAAGAGAAGAGGACTAAATTAGATCCTTCAGGAAAGAAGGGTATATTTGTGGGATACTCTGAAAGCTCGAAGGCTTACAGAATATACTTCCCGGGATTCAAGAAGATTGATATTAGTAGGGATGTGACATTTGATGAAGAAACAGCTTACAAAAAATCCAGAAATAAACCTACTGAAGAATCTGAAGAAACAAAAGCACCTAGAATTCATGATACAATCATAAATGAAGAAGCTCAAGAAGAAGATCGAGAATTTGAAGAACCACAAAGACCTGTAGATCCACCTTAAGAAAAGAATCCTCACAAGAGGAAACCTATTTGGGTATAAGAAATTATCCAAGGTGAGGAAAGGTATGGGCTCCAGAAGAGAATCACAGAGAAAGAAAAAGGACCAGATCCTACTCCAGGTATGTAGCATTCCTATGTGATTTTATTGATAAAGAACCTTCCAGATATGAAGAAGCGGTAGAATGGAAAGAATGGAAGGATTCTATGATCGAAGAGTACCAATTGATCATGAAGAATGATGTTTGGGATGTTGTCCCAAGACCAGATGGGAAGTTAGTTGTAACTTCCAAATGGATCTACAAGATCAAGCATGTTGTAAACGGTAGCATTGAAAAATATAAGGCAAGATTTGTTGCTCGGGGTTTCTCTCAGAAAGAAGGAATAGATTATGAAGAAACCTTTGCACCTGTATCTAGATACACTTCCATCAGATCAGTACTTGCTCTGGCTACAGTAATGAAATGGAAGATACACCAAATTGATGTCAATACTACCTTCTTGAATGGTGTAGTGGAAGAGGAAGTGTATATAGAACAGCCACTCGGTTTTGAGACACATGACAGGGAATCTCATGTGTGAAGATTGAAGAAAGCCCTGTACAGTTTGAAACAGACACCCAGGACATGGTACGGTAGAATTGATAGCTTTCTATCCAGTTTGGGCTTTACCAAGAGTAAAGCAGATTCCAACCTTTACTACAAGGTTGAAGATGGCAACCCAGTGATGCTTCTACTATATGTAGATTATCTGTTTATGACGGGTATGGATGGGTTGATTGCTAATATGAAGAGAAAGCTTGATGCCAAGTTCGAAATGAAGGAATTGGGTATGATGCATTATTTTCTAGGTATGGAGGTGTGGCAAAGTGTGGATGGAATCTTCCTAAGACAAGGGAAGTATGCAGTAGAGATCCTGAAGAGGTTTGGGATGATGGACTGCAAGACTGTGGCCACATCTATGGCATCGAACCTAAAGCTATTGAGCAATGCTTTATCCGAGTCAGTTGATGCTATGATGTATCATCAGATGATTGGGTCCTTGATGTACTTGATGAACACGAGACTAGACATTTTATTTGCTTTGAACACCTTGAGCCAGTTCTTGACAGATCCAAGAAATGTTCACTTGATTGTTGTAAAGCATATTCTGAGGTACCTGAGGGGTACAATTGATTATGGGCTCAAGTACGATGCGAATCAGAAGATTAACCTAGAGGGTTATGTTGATTTAGATTGGGCAGGCAGTGCCATCGATAAAAAGAGCACTTCAGGGTGTTGCTTCAATATGGGATCAGGTGTGATCTCTTGGTTTAGCAGGAAGCAATCCTATGTGGCATTGAGTATAGCTAAAGCAGAGTATGTCGCAGCTTGTTCAGCTAGTTGTGAGATAGTATGGATGAGGAAGATACTGTATGATTTATTTGATCTCCAGTTGGATGCTACTTGTATACATTGTGACAACCAAAGTTGTGTGAAGTTGTCAGAGAATCCAATGTTCCATGACAAGTCAAAGCATATCGAGATCAAGTATCACTATATCAGGGATATGGTACAGAGGGGAGCAGTGAAGCTCTAGTATGTTGGAATGGACGATCAGATAGCTGATGTGTTGACGAAGCCATTGGCCAGAGTGAAGTTTGAGTACTTCAAGGAGAATCTTGGTGTTCTCCAGATCGAGGTCCCTTCCAAGGGGAAGCAACGAGTCTGGAAGTCATTCTGACGAGTAGGTCAGATATAAGGACTGAGCCATTCTATCATGGTTAGAGGATTTGGTTCCTTCCATGTCAGATATGAGTGTTGAATGCCATTCTTGGAATGGAGGTACCTGGTCAGTTACCAGGAACACTCAGTCTAGGACTGAGAGATCCATTCTGACAAGTAGGTTAGATGTAAGGGCTGAGCCATTCTGTCATGGTTAAAGGATTAGGTTCCTTCCATGTCAGATGTGAGTGTTGGCCATTCTGATGAGTAGGACAGATGTAAGGGAAACTGCCATTCTCTGGGAGAATGGAGGCACCTGGTCAATTACCAAGCAGCCCAGTCTGGGACTAGGGGCCATTCTGATGTGACTGTAGGATTGGTTCCTACAAGATCATATGTGAGTGCATGCCCTTCTGGTGAGTAGGTCAGATGTAAGTGCTGGGCCATTCTGGAAAGTAGGTCAGATGTAAGGGAAATTGCCATTCTTCAGGAGAATGGAGGCACCTAGTCAGTTACCAGGCAGCTCAGTGTGGGACTAGGGGCCATTCTGATGTGACTGTAGGATTGGTTCCTACAAGATTAGATGTGAGTGCATGCCTTTCTAACAATTAGGTCATATGTAAGTGCTAATCCTTTTCACAGATGATAGTATTTGTGTCCTATCATGATGGTGAATGTGAGTGCTGGGCCTTTCTGATGTGATTATAGGATTGATCCTATATGATCAGATGTGAGTGCTGGGAGTGCCTTTCTGATGAGTAGGTCAGATATAAGTGCTAGGCATGCCTTTATAACAAGTAGGTCAGATGTAAGTGTTGGGAAGGACATCCTGATGAGTAGGTCAGATATAAGCGCTGAAGAATACCTACATTGTGGCTAGGCCTACAACCAGCATGAAAGAAGGATGGCTTTATAGAACTTCATGTGATGAGAAGAATCATGAGATAGCACATATGATGATGACCATAGAATATCCAGATCAAGTTATGATGTCTCCAAGATGATCTAGATCGAGTGATGATCCAAATCCAATAGTGATGATCCAAATCCAATAGTGATGATCCAGATCCAACAGTGATGATCCAAATCGAGTGATGATCCAGATCCAGTGATGATGTCCAGTGATGATCCAGATTGAGTGATGAACCAGATCTAGTGATGATGTCTAGTGATGATCCAAATCCAGAAATGAAGATGACTTGAAGACAAAGATGAATGAAGAAAAAGATGACTTGAAGATGCAGATGATGAGAAGCTCCAAAGAAAAAGACCAGTGATGAAAATTGTGTCGAGAGAATACCTTCCTAGTTAAGAGGGAGTGTTGATGTAATTGTAACTTTGGAATGTATTCACTTTTATTTCTTATCTATTATAACCCGATGTTTATTCCAAGATGTTCTTGTGTCATGTCATGCCCCGATGTTCTGATCGAGAAGATCTATAATGTAAAGAAGTCATGTCAAGTCATTTTGGGTAACCCTCCTATTGTCTAAGGGTTAAAGTCCCCGCAATTCCAAGGAACTAGGGTTATTAGACTCACCTAGTGAAGTAGGCCCTAGTAGGGTTTTAGTCATGTTGGGAATTAGTATAAATAGAGAGGTGACTTCTCTATTTAACACACACTCATCCACACTCAGTTGTAGCACATAGCTGAGGAAGAGAAAGACATTGGGGCAAGGAAGAAAGAGGTTACTACTGTCAGGATATCATCTTACTATTTTGGGGTTTTACCTTTTGTGTTGATTCTATTTCTGAGGAAGTTGCAGGGTTTTCTCCATTTATGGTTTCCTCGAGGAAAAACATTGTGTTCATTGTCTCTTGTGTTTGATTGTTGTACTTGTTGTTCTCTTAGTTAAAGATCCTAACATAATTCTAGCTTGAATGATTAAAAACTAACATATATATCATAGGTTCATTATGTCAGTATGCATTCACAATTTGATGAGGAGGTTGTGCAATCTCAATTTCCCTTTGCATAGAGCACTAGGACCTTTTATGTTTCGTGCATCGGCAAGGATGAATTATACTCCAAGGATCCAGGGAAACCGATAATATGGAAAATATATCCTTGATATTGGAATGGGTTGAATCCATAGGTTTAGGTATTGTTGGAACAATTTAGGAGGAAAACTCTAGCTAGGAATACTTTAGGATAGATCAACTAGTCTAGATTCAAGATAATCCAAATGACCTCAAAGGATATTGAATTGGATACATGAGTCTTGTAACATGTTCATTAGGGTCTTAAATAACTACACAAATAGAAGTAATTTGAATTCATTTATGGAGAGTTTGTTGAAGATAAGTCATTTTCTATTCAAATCTAGGAAAGGTATTGGAAACAACTGTAGAGGGACCAACTCCTTCATTGATAAAACTTCAGAACTAATACAAATAGTTCAAAATTAGACATGTGTAGAAATTATAAAGCCTTGATGGAATAAGGAATTTCATAAACAAGCTAAGGATCTAGGCACACAATTAACCTCATAGAGAATTGGATAGAATTAGCATAAGGAGAGAACAAGAAGAATTAATGAACACACATTAATGAATGATCAATGAATGATAATTGATATTATTACATAGGTAATACATCCTTATAAATGAAAATAGATTTTCTATAAGACAACTCAAGCTAGCTCATAAAGCAGGCTTACTAATTATGATAAACCCCATAGTTGGCTAAAGCACTTTCCCAATCTATCAAGCACCTCACGAATTAGCAATAGCATGTGTGAGTGATGATGGGTGAAGGAAAGACTTGTTAATCCTAGAATATGGAGAGAAAAGAATGGAGGATGGGTTGGAAACAAAAGCTGCTAGTTTCCTACTTAACTAGCTTTACCTTATCCACAGAAAAGCGGGATAAAGCAGGAAAAGCATAATAAAGCAAATTCTGCTGTAAAGCACAGTTACCAATTCTAGATGGCTATAAAGTGGTCAAGATCAACCCAGAATCAGAAATAAATCATTCCTGGGATATATATGGCAAGTGTTGACTCTAAGGTGCAAGTGGATGCCAACTATCTAAGCTAGTGGGTAGGAAATTAATCAAATAATGACTAATTATTTTATTAGTGGGTTTATTATATTCCAACAACATGGAATTCATATGGGAGGACCTAAGGCTTCATCATTACATCAGATGCTTGACTATTTTATAGAATGATTGAAATTATAGGAAATAAGAAGAAGAATAGGAGGATTTGATCTATGGCTTGAAATGTCTTCCTATGAGCTTAGAAGTTTCTTTTTGACTTCTTAAAAATCAGAAATAAAATTCAGTGACAATGGTTGAATTCCATCATTCTCTCAATGGCAAGGGCACATATCCCAAGTCAGAGTAACACAATTCTCTTAATTCATTTCACAAACTATCAAAATATGTGAAAGTGATGTGCTATCCTTATTTTATAGACAAATTTGGCTTCATGGTCAAATTTCCTCTTGTTTTGGTCCACTTTCCTCAACCAATGCACCCTCATGAGTGGATAGAAACTTTCTTTGTTTTCTAAGATTTTTTTTTTTGTCTTTACTACTTTATCTTGTTTTCTGCTTTATTCTACTTTCTACTTTTGGAATGCTTTATCCTATTTTTCTGGATTTATCTAGATTATATACTTTTAGAATGATTTACCCTACTTTTTTACTTTATGTTGTTTTTTTGCTGTCCTTCTTTATTCCTTCTTTTCTTGTTTTATTTTGTTTCCTTTTTTCTTTTATGATTTGGATGCTTTCTCCTTTATTTCATCTTATTCAACTTCCTTATAGTCAATCCTTATCTCCTAATGCACCCCACATGGACCATTATATTTATTATTTTATTTAAGATAAAATTTATTCATGGAAAATAATTTATCCAATAGTGCATCTTCAACTTTAGGACATAATAACTACTTAATTTATCAATTGCCTTACTTAAAAATATGATATCAAGCAATTAATGGAACTTCCTCTTAAAGCTACAGGGACTAACTGGCTAATAGAATGATCCATATGCCATCAAAACAGGGACATGAAAATTAGTTTTCAAACTACATTTCCACCATATTTTTAGTTTAGGGAAAACATAACTTTCTGTGATATTTTTAATTTTAATTTTTGGCATTTCGGTGCACTTGTGTTCATGATGTACCTGTGTATTAATATATAAAACAAAATGACATCCTATAATTTAAAAAAAATCCCATTCCTTGGTGCATGTATAATTATGACACACCAATGCAATTGTATTTACAAAACACAGTGGAATGAAAATCGATGCAAAAATGCTTGTATAAATATCTACTACCAAATGTAGCCGATATTTTCTACTACAGGGGATTTTGTGAAGTTTCTTTCATGGTAAATTTATAATTTTTAAGAATATTCATCCCTATACACAAAGAAAAACTATTATTCATTGGTGTTTGTATACATATGATGCCTCGGTGTGCTTGTGTTTATAAAATGCATCAAAATGGATAATTATGTATAATGCATGTATAAATATCTGCTACCAAATGTAGCAGATATTTTCTCTTTAGGGGGGATTTCGAGGATATTATTTCATAGTTCCTTTATCATCATCAAGCACCAATGTGTTTACTTTTTCAGAGCACACCGACGCGTGTATATTTAAATAGACGTACCAAATTAATTTTTAAATAATGGGTTTTTGTGGGTCCACTTAAAACTATATATTCAATTCAAATTTTATTTTAGTATTCAACCATACCAATTGCAATGTTTCATAGTATACATATGTTGCTTAAAACCACCTTATTCTTACAAAATGGTTTCCGAACTATAATGGAAGTTAAATTGTAATATATTTCTTAAAACAAATTTAGGATCATAGAGATGTATATTGATTTTTTATTTGGCTCAAATGCAGGGAGAAAAAATTGTAGTATCAAATGGAAAATTACTGAGATTCCAGTTCATTCCATCTTGTTCAAAGTTCGATGATTTATCCCTTTACATCCCTAGTACGTATATGTTTTATGTATATTTTAACTATTTATTTCAATTTATGTTACTTGTCCATGTGAATCTAAATATCAATTTATTCTTTATTGTGATATCCCAATTCAACTTCGAGTTCGGATGTAAAATACATTCCACCCATTTCAAAACATAGTAATCTCTTATCAAGAGCAAGATACCGCAAGTAGTTCATAGATGAAAATGGGCAGCTGCTTTACCCTGCATATTTTAACATGTCATCTTCAAGCTGCAATACTCGTTCATCAATCATAATCTATCATGAGTCAGAACTCTTTTATGACACCCCAATAGTTTTTTATTGTTGGAAATGTTATGGAATGAAGGAGAACCCTCATCGTGTCACACTCACCCATTATACCAATGATATATTACCTAATTTTGATGGTCTATTACACCCCACTGTAGTAATAATTAGAATAGGTGATATAGAAAAGACACATAGGAACACTTATGTATGCTCATTTTTGAAAACTTGGAATCCAAAACAACTATGTCTCATCCTAAAATTGATGAGCCCCTATTGTTATGTTCTCTCAAATATAACTATGATTTGAATTCTATCCAACCCATATCTACTAGAAGATACAGAAATTTGCATGAGTTGAGAGAAAAATTGTCCAAGTACAGATCAAGGTTTGTCCAATTGTTAGAGGTTAATCATTATTTCTCCCTTCTAGTCAATTTGCAAATTCAATATAAAACTTCTTTCAACCGAACTTTGTATCGCGCTTGGAAATATTCTATATTTGTTCCTGATGTTGGAACCAAATTCTCCTTTTATGGTAATCATTTGATGATTGTGAAGTCTAATATTGATGGCACAAATATTGGGTTGTTTATCTTTTGACACATACTTTTTCCTCCCAAATGATCTGTAGAACTTATACCGTTTGTATTCCTATCTTTTGTCGGTATGATTACTTGAATATTGTTAAATAAAAACCTAGCATTTCCATGTATAGTATGTGCATGAGTGGTTATGTTTCTGGAAACTTTAACAGAAAGAACCTATTAGATATAGATGGTTGTCCATGGGATCATCACAAATTTTTAGGGTTCATAAATAGCTCTAGAATCTCTGTATTTTTTTGTAAATTGTACATTTGAGGAACACTTTAATGACCAGGAGTTATTATGAAAATGAAAGCATCAATATTTTTTGGTGTACATGCAATACATAATTTATCTCTTCATGACAAGTTGTTAATAAACTACAAATTTTGTAGACCACCAACCACTCATCAAAGATGCATTGCATTGGGATTACCCTTAGACGTTCATATGGGGTGTAAGACGAAAAAACATTGATTGATTTTATTTTTTAATTTACAATGGCATACATGTTAATGTATTTCTTAGTTTGAAATTTTGTTTTATAAATTGTTAATTTAATTTATAAATTGAATTTGAAAATGTGTTTCTCAAATTTAAATTTTTACATTCAATGTGGAATGGATGTTAATTTATCTCTCGATCTGAATGTTGGCTTTATAAATTGTTTACAAATTAACATTTTCTATGGGAAATGATTTTGGTGCTTCTATAATAATTGTTTTTCATAATAATAGATCAAATCAATTGCATTCTTCTTACTAACATAATCTATGTCATGTTCAATATTTTTTTTATCAGGATTTTAATGATGAGAGACCTTCCTACGATCTTTCGTTGCACCCCAGTACAATGTCAAATCGAGATAAGGATTAAAAAAGAGTGAAACTTGGAGAGGAAGCATACCAAGCATTATTTAATCAAGAACATATGAAATTTCCACTACATCCATCCTCACCAATTAGGAATGTCTGCAGTGATAGTTGTTCTTCACATGTTTAAAATGGAGGCAATGAAGTAGACATTGGTATGGATGAGTTACTATGAAAAAGGAGTGCCATGAATGTAATGTTGTTTCATACATTCCAAGATAATGAGCTAAATGATGATGATCATATCACAGAATCCTTATTCAAAAGCCTTGAATTTGAAAATTCCACACCTCTCTTTGAACCTGGCTAGTCAAACTCTACACTGTTGGAGACAACAAGGTTACTATACAACTTGAAAGAAATGAATGGCAGGTCAAACAGGTGTTTCTCAGTAGTGTTAAAATAACTAACCATCAACTACATTATATTTTGAGGAATCTCGTTACACAATCATCATTGAAAACAATCAATTTTATGAATGTTAAATGACATTGTACATTTGCATTTCTCGCTAACTAGAAGTTATTCAAATATAAGGTACTTACAAATGATAATGTATTGCATGGAATATTCAAAGAGGAAAAGGAAATGCTTAAAATGTCACGAAAATGTTGGGTGTTGATTACATATCATATCATGTGTCTCCCAAAGATTGCATTCTATATAGAGGTGAATTTGGAGAGAAAAAGATATGTCCAAAATGTGGTCATGATAGGCAAACAAAATCAAAAAACAAGGATAAAGAACATGGTCCTCCCCATAAGATATTGAGGCACATGCTTATAGTACCACGGATTCAAAGGCTCTTTCGTTGAAAAGAATTACCTATGTTGCATGGATGGCATGCATCGCACCAAAGTGAGGAATGAATATTGAAAATTCCAATAAATTTAATAGACTTGAAGCATATATAGAATGCATGGACTGATAAATTCAAGGGTGAACTACACAAACTCGAATTGAGCATAGTCATTAATAGTGTTAACCCTATTCCCAACTCGACAACACCTATAATTTTTGTCATGTAGTAGTGATCATTAATAATATCCCTCCATGGATGTCCATAAATAATGGACATCTTATGTTGCTTCTCATTGTGTGTACACCAAATATGATTATTCGAGGTTGGTAGTTTCTCAATTAAATATGTTGTTTGATTTGTTTATATTCAAAGAAATATTTTTTTTGGAATATTTAATTCAGTGCAATTATCGTGATCTTCAACAATGATCGTGCTCTCTATATACCATAACATTGCAGTTCTTGTAACAAAATATTATAATGGATGTAAATGTTGTGGGTATTATATGAAGGTTTGGTGGCCCAAATACCTACAAAATATAGTTTACGACTTCTCTAGGGTAATATTCCCAGAAAACCACACTTATAGAAGAGCATCATCTGCTTTTAATGGTAAAATAGAGAGAACCCAAATGCCTCAAATAATGACACCGGATGACTAGCTTAGGGCATATGACAGGGAGAAGGAGAAGGAATTTGCAAAAAAATTCTATTCAAATGGGAAACCTATGATCGATGATCCTAAACTCTTTGACACCTATGATGAGAAAATTCCCAAAGGGGTGAAAGTGAAATCAATATTTTATGACCTCCCATATTGGGAGCATATTAATATTTTCCACTTAGTATATCTCCTACATATATTTAAAAATGTTTCAAGCTCTTTATGGACTCACATATCATCCAAAAAGAAGGACAAGTTGTCTTCCAGGAGAGATCCTATTTCTTCAAATAGTAAAAAGAAGCATTGGGCAAGACAAGAAAATAGAGGAGAGGATGGCCACTATTTTTCATTTAAAAAAAGGTTATGTCCCATGGGTTTTTAAAAAATAATATCTTAATTTTGTAAGGAATTCATATCGGTCATTAAGGTGCTTTATTTTTATTGGTCTTCTATACAACATTGATTCAATATAGACGAGAATTTGTCAGGTTTGAAATCACATGACCATCTCAACCTTCTAAGGGTATGTATAATGTCAAAAAACAATTTTTATTATTATTTTATATATTTAAACACACAAGTTAAAATGTGATTAATTGTTTGTGTTTACATTTAGTGCCAATATATGTTGCTTGCGCATGGGTGCGTGGGCCATGACTTTCTCGATGACCTATAGGGTGCCATATCTAGACTATATGCATTTGTATGGTGGATCACATCAAAGGATATTTGCATTGCTCCCATTATGTGATGATGTTAAGAGATGGTAGATATTGTTTATATGTTTGATAAGGAACTCTTGTCGAGTTTCATGGACTTGTAGATTAATCTTTTAATTCACTTATTCGATGGATTTGAATTATTTGAGGTGGTATCATTTTGTTGGATGTTCTTCTTGGATAAGTACATGAAAAAATATAAGGGATTTGTTCAAGAGAGGGAAAATTCAAAGGGCCTATGGTAGAAGGGTACATAGTATATAATTCATTCTATTATTCCATTGAGTACATCAAACAAGTTGACCACACACCAGGTGTAATGATTTGGGACAATGAACACAATGAGGAAAAAAGGGAATGGAATTTGATGGAAACAAAAGGAAAAAGGTGAACGATAAGGAGTAAGTCACTTATATTTCGATCTTCACATTTCCACATGTTAAATATTCACAAAAAAATCAAAATCTATATTTCATCCCATATGTACTGAATTCAGTTTTGTTTCCATGAATACAATAACAAACTCATAAATTCATACAATAAATAAAGTCATTATTTACAACACATAGGTAACACAGTCATGGGTAGCATTGTATGAAGAGAAGAGGAGGAAATGGGACAATGTCAAAAAATAATTTAGGTGGTTGCATAGTAGAAGAATGCATTTTCCATATCATTTTAAAGAAAATATGCCAATAATTTTTCCAAACAATTGGGTTGTAGACAAAGTCAGAGAGAAACATGGTGCATCTGATCGTTACCCGCTTGAATAGGAGGATGCCATAAACATTGGAATTGGGTGCAACAACTCGGTAATAAAACTTTTATGTACATTTCTAACATTATAATGCAACTTTCAATTGTAACATCTATATTTAATATATCAATGCTTGTATTATTAGACATATGACAACATCATTTGTTAAATTTTCTTACAGGTGCATTCATTCCCATCTATGTTTTCTTATGGACATCATTTTTTCACCGCAGATGTTAATGATGGGCATTTTACACAAGACTTTGGAGTGAAAGTCGGTTTAAACCAATCTAGTCGTGCTAGCCACCATGATTAAAATGTGATAGGAGGGATGTTGAGTTATGTCAAAAAGATACAAGATATCATTCAAGTGGAATTCTCATATTTCCAATGTGTTATTTTTACGTGCAGGTGGTGGGACACATTCAATAGAAATAATGTAAAGGAAGATCATGATAGTGGGTTGACATGTATCAACATAAGAAATATGTGGGATGAAAGTCAAGAGCCTTATGTTTTCCCAAAACACTACAACCAAGTGTTCTTTTACCCAGATGTGTTGGATAGCGATTGGTGGTTCATATTATGACATGACCCTATAATTAATCATGTTTTTAAGAACAACATTGTTATCCTCCCAACCGAGCAAGATAATGAGGGTGATGGAAACATAGAGTGATATGTAGATGTTTTATTTCATTATTACAGATTCAGATATCATTTTGTTACTATTATATTTGATTGTCTAATTATATTGTTTGTTTTTCTTGTTATGTTGGTGGAAATGGAAAGTTTATTACTGGAGGAATTGTTTAAACAATTTGAGCTAGTTAACAACCAATATGATGTGAAATATGGTTTATGTATATGAAGTAATTTATGATCTTGTGGAATGATTAATTGACATTTCCAAATTACATGTATTATGTCTTATGTATACATATAAATACACCATGAAAACAACTTACATGATTCTTTTTTTAATTTTTTCAACATAAAGGCTAACATATTCTTCCAAACTTGAAGGTGTTCTCTAATTTCAATATTAATATTTCATTGCTTGTATTTTATGATGTTTCTATTACAAAAAAATTTAACAATTATTATTGCATTAATATATAACATTTATGTTTGATTGATGTAATTTTTTATTATTATATTATTCGATTAAGTTCAATTAGTTTATGGCGTTGATAACAATGAAATTTACAAGAAAAGTTAAAGTGCTCTACAATGACTTAATTTAAGGCCTTGATAATAATGAAATTTACAGGAAAATTTAAGGTGCTCTATAATTTCTCCATCAATATTTGAATGTTTGTATTTCATGATGTTTTTATTATAAATTATAATACTAAGAATGAAAATTGAATTAATTTATGACAACCTTGTTATAATGTTTGCAAAAACAATTTGAATGGAAATAAGAGAAATAAATTGATTTAAGTATGAAGATGTGGGTATGGAATCTTCTTTAGGAGAAAAAATGGATTTAAGAGAAAATCTGATTTTCCCTTTGTATTAAAACAATTAAATAGGTTATATTAATTAATTTGGATTGAATTTCTACATCTCTATATTCTAAGAGGTTAAACTCCATATTAGAATTGGTTGAGACAATAAGGATTTATATGAAACAATTAACAAAGATGTATGCTTAATATTTATTCATCTTATTTATGGTTTCTAAATAGGTACATAGTTTTGATTTGTAAATTAATTCCATCGTTGAATATTTTTCTGAAAGTATATCATATTTGTATAAATATATATGTGATGCCCCTAAATTAATAATAATTATTAATTCTTCTAGAAAAATACTTTATTTATTTTTTATTATTTTTGACAGAAAAGTCAAGAATAAAACATTTTGTAATAAAAAATATATATTTCATAAAATATGTTGAAGGGGGGAAAAAGTGGATATAGATGTTGAAAAGTGTTTACTAACCCAAAATATGAAAAGACAAGTTACAGAAACCAATGTGTGAGAACTCGATATGCAGGAAGCATCATCCCCAAAAATCGGGTCAAAACACCTAGTTGAGTGCTAAAGACCAGGAGGCTCGTAAATGAGCAAGTCCTAGGAAAAATACTATATATTAGTATGTCAATGAGTAGTAGGAGGATAACATTGGATGAGGATTAAAATATGTGAATGCAAGAGATGGCACATTGAAGGATTTTTCTCTTGTCATTTAGCGAACAGGATCAGGGGTTCTGGAGCAAGTAACTTTGTTGCTCTAGGAGCTGGTTGGGAGGAACAACTTCTCCACTTTTGGTTTCCATCGTTGGTACCAGGTTCATACTTTATGTTTTTAAATATTTTTAAAATATGTTTAAATAATTGATCTCAAGAAGATTAATGTAGAATCTAGTTTGCTTTCAGTTAACTTACTGATGTTAAATTTGAATTCTACACCTAATGAATTTTAAATCATCTATTTCTAGATTGTATCATGTACTCCTACATTTAACAGTATATTTCCTGTTTGTATTGATTTCTCCTAAATATTCCTTAATCTTCATTTACAGAATTAAATGTCGACTGAATCTATAATTCCTTTTTATAGTATAGATCTGCATTATTCAATGTATACGAATGGAATCCACTTACATAATATTCATCTTATTTTCTACATGAAATAATAGTATTAAATTACATTCTATAGTTTATAATATAGATCTGTAATATTTAGTATATATAGACCAAATTTGTTTAAATAATATTAACAGTATTATAACTCTTAAGATTCAAATTAAAGTATGAGAATCGAATAAGATCTACATATGAATAAGCAATGTTGCTATCTTAAGTACATGCACATAAATACTTTTAATCAAACTAAACAAATCCCTTAATCCACTTTGGGTATCCTAACAATTATACCATAATTACATTATTGTTCTCGTCCACCGAAGTAATCAAATTAACGCTAGAATAGATATAAAAATCATTATAATGAAATCATGGATGTAAGATTTCAATCGAATCATATCAAATCATAAGATCAAATTAAATAAGAAATATAGACTCCCCTGGTAGTTCATTCATATAGACAACTCCCCCGGTAGCACATATAGACAACTCCCCTAGTTCCATTTTTTGTGTCATTTACATGCTAAACAAATTTACATAGATCATGGGATCTTTCCGCCTCACAATAATTAATGAAATTACAGAGTAGTGAGAACAAACACAAGGATCAAATATATTATTGTTAAACATCTTAAAAATATGTACAAAATAGTAATTAACCAAATAAAAACTAAATCTAGGATTGATTGGTTGATATTCTATCTTGCACAACTACTATCACGGCATCAAAATCCCAGGTACTAAGACCAATATCGCTTCATCCATAGCTAATTATTAAAACACACAGACCCTATGGGTCATGTCAACAAACACAAAACCAACACTATAATTTCAGGGTCTTAATTCCACATTGTGGTTTCCTTAATGTTTTTACAGAGGAAGATCCTCTCCAAACTACTCTGTTATAACCATCGTGTACTCACAATTAACTAAACACATGTGTAATACATAAAATAATGTAACCTTAATCATGTTTGTAAGACCATCAGGGATGGATGTCGTACTTCAAATAGTCATTACATAGGCTTAACGTTAGCATAATTTTGTTAACCAAGAAACAAAACAATGTAGGATAACCAACGCCTTGTTGGGAAATTCTGAGGTTGTATCTACAACTTTTAAAAGAAAATAGTGATGTATTACTCACGGTCATAACACCATCACTATGGAATTCGATTAGTTGAACACCAAACACCATAGTTATATGAATACAGTGTTGATGTAATTGTAACTTCGGAATGTATTCACTTGTATTTCTTATCTATTGTAACCCGATGTTTATTCCATGATGTACTTGTGTCATGTCATGCCCCGATGCTCCTATCGGGAGGATCTATATTGTAAACAAATCATTTCAAGTCATTATGGGTAACCCTCCTATTTTATAAGGGTTAAAGTCCCCGCAGTTCCAGGGCACTAGGGTTATTAGACTCTCCTAGAGAGGTCGGCCCTAGTAGGGTTTTAGTCATGTCGGGATTAGTATAAATAGAGAGTTGGACTCTCTATTTAGGACACATCTCACACACACTCAAGTTTAGTGCATAGTTGAGGAAGGAGAAGAAACTGGGGCTAGATAGAAAGAAGGTTACTGCTGTCGGGAGATCACTTACTGTTTTTGGTTTTAATTTGGTGCTGATTCTATCTCTGAGGAAGTTGCAGGGTTTTCTCCATTTATGGTTTCCCCGAGGAAAAACACTGTGTTCATTATCTCTTGTGTTTGATTTTTGTGCTTATTGTTCTCTCAGTTAAAGATCCTAATGTTATGCTAGCTTAATGTTAAAAATATAACATGGTATCAGAGCTAACCAGAGAAGAAGACATTGTGCAGCTACGAGAACTAGGGCTTCCTACTTTGTGGATATCTCTCCATAGATTTTCACAAAATAAGGTTGGAATAACTCTCCTCCCTAGGGCGCATCTTTCTGTCGAAGAAGAATCCAATTTTGAGATTTTTCAGTTTTGGACCCGACACTACTGCCGGAAATTAGGGCTTTTCACAGAAGAGGAATTTTTTAGTGAGCCCAGGCCTGGATTGATCTCCTCCCTAAAATAGAAGTTAGGGATAAAATTCAAAGCAATTGGTTGGACAGAAATCTGGAAAAGCAAAACCCTAATTTGCTCCTAAACCAGCTCTACAGGATTTCAGCTCTAAATCCAGATCTGACATCTTGACCTGGTAAGATCTAAATATTTTGTATTTCCATTTGAGGTTCTCAGTTAAGATGTCTCATCATACCAAGCTTGATGAAAAGCTTGAGGGAGCTGATAATTTCTGAGCTTGGAAGTATAGGATCTCCCTGGTCCTGGAAGAAAATGAGTTGGACTCCTACATCAGTGAGGAGGTTCCAGTTCCAGAGTGAGATGAGGAAAAGGCCTTACATAAGAATAAGTTGGTAATGGCAAAGAGATTCATTGCTGATTCTATCAAGGATCACCTCATCCCACAGGTGTCCTCTCTCAAGACACCTAAAGCTATGTCTATTTCCCTAACCAAACTGTTTGAAGGGAAGAACATCAATCGGAAGATGAATCTAAGGAATCAGTTGAAGAATGTAAAGATCCAGAATGTTGAGACCATCCAGTCTTACTTCACAAGGGTCTCTCAGATCAAAGAACAACTAGAAGCTGTAGATGAAGAAGTGGAGAATGCAGAAATTGCAATGACAACACTGAATGGCCTCCCTAGGTCATGGGATTCATTCATCCAAGGAATCTGTGCCGGAAAGAAGTTAGTCAAGTTCAGCAGACTATGGGAAGAATGATCTCAAGAAGAAGCTCAGATAGAAAATCGAGAAGAGAATATGGGGAAGTGAAGATCAAGCCCTCATAGTTCACTCAAAGAAAGGCAGAAGAAACTATCATCACTCCAAAGGTAAGAACTTTCACCATAAATATAACATTAGAAAGGACCTATCTAGATTGAGATGTTATACATGTGATGAAAGAGGACACTTTGCAAAAGACTGTCCTAGAAACAATATTAACTCTCATAAGAAGAAGGGAAAAAAGAGAAGACATCATGCTCATGCTGCAAAGGATGATGAACCTTCCAAGAAGAAAACCAGATATGAAAGTGAAGATGAATATGTTTTGATTTCTGCTCTTACGAGAAACATTACTCATGGAAGCACTGATTGGCTTATAGATAGTGGGGCTTCCAAGCATATGACAGGATTCAAGGAATCCTTTGTGAAACTGTCAGAACATGAATCACCTCACAAGGTGAAGCTAGGAGATGACTACCAGTATCCAATAAAAGGTAGTGGGGAATCCTCCTATAAACTAGACTCTGGAAAGTCTATGACAATGAAGGAAGTATTGTTTGTGCAAGGACTCAATAAAAAACCTTCTCTCCATATCTGCATTAGATGCAAAAGGAATGAGGGTTGCATTCATAGATGGTCAAGTCATCATGTGGGCAAAAGGAAAGACCATCAATGATGCAGTAGTGATTAGAGAACAAGAAGGAGGTTTGTACAAATTAAAGGGCCATCCATAACAAGCATTGGTCCATGAAACAGTAGAGCCAAATGAACTTTTGCATAGAATACTTGCACATGTGCATTACAGAGCACCACCTATTGCAAGTAAAGCTGTTGAAGGTCTTCCAGAAATCCAAGCAAAACATGATGGGGTCTGCAAAGGATGTGAAAAAGGAAAGAATACAAAGAAGACATTTCCAAGAAGCGAAAGCAAAGCAAAATGAATCTTGGAAATCATCCACTCTGATGTATGCGGTCCTATGTCATCAAGCTCACTAAGCGGGTATGCATATTATGTTTCTTTTATTGATGACTTTTCTAGGAAGACATGGGTTTACTTCATGAAGAATAAAGATGAAGTATTCAGCAAGTTCAAGGAATTCAAATCCTTGATCGAGAATCACACTGAAAAGAAGATCAAGACCTTTCGATCAGATAATGGTGAAGAATTCACTTCAAATGAATTCAAAGAGCTATGCAAAGACTCAGGGATTAAGAGGGAGTTATCCACTCCTTACAATCCACAATAGAATGGGGTTTCAGAAAGAAAGAATAGAACTATCATGGAAGCTGCAAGAGCAATGCTTCATGATCAAGATCTTCCTATGCATCTCTGGGCGGAAGCTGCCAGAACAGCAGTGTATGTACAGAACCATTCTCCACATAGAGTACTTGAGAACAAGACTCCTGAAGAAGTCTTCTTCAGCAAGAGACCAGAAGTTAGCCATCTCAGAATATTTGGTTGTCCTGTGTATATACACATTCCAAGAGAGAAGAGAACTAAATTAGATCCTTCAGGTAAGAAGGGTATATTTGTGGGATATTTTGGAAACTCAAAGGTTTCAGAATATACTTCCCAGGATTCAAGAAGATTGATATCAGTAGGGATGTGACATTTGATGAAGACACAGCTTACAACAAATCCAGAAAGAAACCTACTGAAGAATATGAAGAAGCAGAAGCACCCATGATTCATGATACAACCATGAATGAAGAAGCTCAAGAAGAGGACCAAGAATTTGAAGAACCACAAAGACCTGTAGATCTATCTTAGGAAAGAATCCTCACAAGAGGAAACCTTCTTGGGTACAAGAAGTTATCCAAGGTGTGGAAAGATATGGGGCTCCAGAAGAGAATCACAGAGAAAGAAAAAAGACCAGATCCTTCTCCGGGTATGTAGCATTACTATGTGACTTCATTGATAAAGAACCTTCCAATTATGAAGAAGCGACAGAGTGGAAAGAATGGAAGGATGCTATGATCGAAGAGTATTAGTCAATCATGAAGAATGATGTTTGGTATTTTGTCCCAAGACCAAAAGGGAAGTCAGTTGTAACTTCCAAATGGATCTACAAGATCAAGCATGCTGCAGATGGTAGCATAGAGAAATATAAGGCAAGATTTGTTGCTCATGGTTTCTCCCAGAAAGAAGGAATAGACTATGAAGAAACCTTTGCACCTGTAGCCAGATACACTTCCATTAGATTAGTACTTGCTCTAGCTACATTAATGAAATGGAAGATACACCAAATGGATTTCAAGACTACTTTCTTGAATGGTGTAGTGGAAGAGGAAGTGTATGTGGAGCAACCACTCGGTTTTGAGACACATGACAGAGAGTCTCATGTATGTAGATTCAAGAAACCCCTGTATGGTTTGAAACAGGCACCCAGGACTTGGTACGGTAGAATTGATAGCTTTCTATCTAGTTCAGGCTTTACTAAGAATAAAGCAAATTCCAACCTTTACTACAAGGTTGAAGATGGCAACCTAGTGATTCTCTTATTGTATGTAGATGATCTGTTTGTAATAGGTATGGATGGGTTGATTACTAATATGAAGAGGAATCTTGCTACCGAGTTCGAAATGAAGGAATTGGGTATGATGCATTATTTTTAAGGCATGGAGGTGTGGTAGAATGCAAATGGGATTTCCCTAGGACAAGGGAAATATACAGTAGAGATCCTGAAGAGGTTTGGGATGATGGACTGCAAGACTATGGCCACACCTATGGCATTGAACCTGTAGCTATTGATGATTATTCATCAGAGACAATTGATACTACGATGTATCGTCATATGATTGGGTCCTTGATGTACCTGACAAACAAAAGACCAGATATTTGCTTTCCTGTGAACACCTTGAGCTAGTTCCTTATAGATCCGAGACATGTTCACTTGATTGCTGCAAAGCATATTCTGAGGTACCTGAGGGGTACAGTTTATTATGGGCTCAAGTATGAGTCAAATCATAAGATTAACCTGGAGGGTTATGTTGATTCAGATTGGGCAGGCAGTGCCATTGATAGGAAGAGCACTTCAGGGTGTTGGTTCAGTATGGAATCTAGTGTGATCTCTTGATTTAGTAGGAAGCAATCATGTGTGGCACTTAGTACAGCTGAAGTAGAGTATATCGTATCTTGTTCAGCTAGTTGTGAGGTAGTATGGCTGAAAAAGCTAATGTCTAATTTATTTTATCTCCAGTTGGATGCTACTTGTATACATTGTGACAACCAAAGTTGCGTGAATTTGTTAGAGAATCCAGTGTTCCATGACAAGTCAAATAATATCGAGATCAAGTATCACTATATCAAGGATATGGTGCAAATGGGAGCAGTAAAGCTCCAGTATGTTGCGACGGAGGAACAGATAGCTGATGTGTTGACGAAGCCATTGGCTAGGGTGAAGTTTGAGTACTTCAGAGAGAAGCTTAGTGTTCTCCAGATCAAGGTTTCCTCCAAGAGAAAATGATGAGACTCATAGCTATTCTGACATGGTGAGAGGATTGGTTCCTTCCATGTCATATATGAGTGTTGAATCCATAATCCATTCTGACGAGTAGGTTAGACGCAAGGGCTGAGCCATTCTGTGATGGTGAGAGGATTGGTTCCTTCCATGTCAAATATGAGTGCTGATCCATTCTGATATGACTGTAGGATTGGGTCCTACATGATCAGATATAAGGGCTATTTCCATTCTTGGAATGGAGCTTCCTAGTGAGGTACCAGGAATACTTGGTCTAGGACTGAGGGCCATTTTGATATGACTATAGGATTGGTTCCTACATGATCAGATATAAGGGCTATTTCCATTCTTAGAATGGAGCTTCCTGGTGAGGTACCAGGAATACTTGGTCTAGGAATGAGGGCCATTTGGATATGACTGTAGGATGTGTTCCTACATGATCATATGTGAGCGCATGGCCATTCTGATGTGATTGAGGGATGTGTTCCCACTTGATCAGATATAAGGGTTGTTGCCATTCTTGGAAAGGAGCTACCTGGTGAGGTACCAGGAACCCTAAACCTAGGGTTGAGAGCCTTTCCATCATGGTTGTAGGATGTGTTCCCACATGGGTGGATGTAAGTGCAGAGCCTTTTCATCATGGTTGCAGGATTTGTTCCCGCATGGGTGAATGTAAGTGTAGATCCCTTTCATCATGGTTGCAGGATGTGTTCCCGCATGGGTGAATGTAAGTGCAGAGCCCTTCCATCATGGTTGCAGGATGTGTTCCCACATGGGTGGATGTAAGTGCAGAGTCCTTCCATCATGGTTTCAGGATGTGTTCCCACATGGGTGGATGTAAGTGCAAATCTCTTTCATCATGGTTGCAGGATGTGTTCCCGCATGGGTGAAAGAGCAGAGCCTTTTTAGCATGGTTGCAGGATGTGTTCCCGCATGGGTGAAAGAGCAGAGCCTTTTTAGCATGGTTGCAGGATGTGTTCCCGCATGGCTAAATGTGAGTGCTGGGCCTTTCTGATGTGATTATAGGATTGGTTCCTACATGATGAGATGTGAGTGTTGGGCATGCCTTTCTAATGAGTAGGTCAAATGTAAGTGTTGGACGGGCCAATCTAACTTGGTGTCAGATATAAGCGCTGAAGAAAGACCTACATGGAGGCTAGGCCTACAACCAACTTGAAAAAGGGCTGGCTCTGTAGAACTTCCTATGATGACAAGAATCATGAGATAGCACCTGTGATGATCCAGCAGTGATGATCTAAATAGAATGATGATCCAGATCCAGTGATGATGACCAGTGATGATCCAGATCCAGTGATGATGTCCAGTGATGATCCAGATCGAGTGATGATCTAGATCCAATGATGATGATCCAGATCCAGTGATGATCCAGATCCAGTGATGATGACCAATGATGATCCAGATCCGAAGATGAAGATTACTTGAAGACGAACATGACTTGAATATGAATATGACTTGAAGATACCTATGACTAGATGATATAGAGAAGAAGACCAGTGATGAAAATTGTGTCGAGAGAATACCTTCCTAGTTAAGAGGGAGCGTTGATGTAATTGTAACTTCAAAATGTATTCACTTGTATTTCTTATCTATTGTAACTCGATGTTTATTCCAGGATGTACTTGTGTCATGTCATGCCCCAATGTTCCTATCAGGAGGATCTATATTGTAAACAAGTCATGTCAAGTCATTGTGGGTAACCCTCCTATTGTCTAAGGGTTAAAGTCCTCGCAGTTCCAGGGAACTAGGGTTATTAGACTCTCCTAGAGAGGTCATCCCTAGTAGGGTTTTAGTCATGTCGGGATTAGTATAAATAGAGAGATGGACTCTCTATTTAGGACACATCTCACACACACTCAAGTGTAGTGCATAGTTGAGGAAGGAGAAGACACTGGGGCTAGATAGAAAGAAGGTTACTGCTATTGGGAGATCACTTACTGTATTGGGTTTTACTTTGGTGTTGATTCTATCTTTGATGAAGCTGCGAGGTTTTCTCCATTTATGGTTTCCCCGAGGAAAAACACTGTGTTCATTGTCTCTTGTGTTTGATTTTTGTGCTTGTTGTTCTCTCAGTTAAAGATCCTAATGTTATGCTAGCTTAATGTTAAAAATCTAACATACAGAGCTTACAAAATTTATTACATCGTTGATTTCGCCTTTTCCTTTTATTCGCACAACACAAATATATATATATATATATATATATATATATATATATATTACAGATTGGATGTAATACCATCGTTGATGGATTCCACAATAAAATCTAAATACCGGTGTTGTAAATCATATGGGAATAAGACCCGTCAAGGGAACCCAAACCCTACGAGGGTTACACTAAAATATTACAATACATTACAGTGCCAAGTTAATGGCTAAAGATCCCACACAACCAAGGAAAGGTTTATAAATAACCATATATGAATTTAAACCAAAGAACCACTTATCTCAATCCTTTCAGCTACCAAATAATCCCTCACAACCTCTATTCAGTGAGACCTGCAACCACAATTTGGTTGGGTCAACATGGGTCTCAACCATTAAAAAGGAATTAAAACAAAATTGAAATATGAACCAAGGTTTACTACAGACATACATGGGCATTTGGAAATGCGGTCCTGGGAGGAGGGGACCCTGTCGCCTCCCTCTCAAGTGCTGAAACCTGCAAGTGGACCTTTTACAATTAGTTACAATTACATTGAAATTATATTTAAAACAAAGAAATAAACTTACAGGGTTTGAACCTTACCTTGGAATTTGGAAATGAGGGCTAGGGGTCGGGTCGTCCGAGCACCCTTATCCATCCACAGTCTATAGTCACCGAGAATATATCAGTAAAAAGAAGAATGTAAACTATATTGTACAAAACCCATTTAAATTGCATAAAGAAGTTATCCAGTTATGCTTACCCTTGGGAGCATACTATTCATGGTTTTGAAAGCATCTGCAGGCTTGTTGGAGCTCCAATTTGGTTGGTGAACCGAAGAGGAATACTAAGCAACTTTTGTTACCTCAAGAACCATAAAAAACACCATTAACACTGTAAAAAAACAAGTAGGAACAACACAAAGAGAAGAGCTCGGCCCTTGGTTGTACTTTGATAAGCAACAGGTCAAATGTGAAGCTCAGACAGATTAAAGAACTTTTACAAAACCCTATCAAAACCTTAATGATATCTCATCCAGGTGTAGGGAATATATTTTCTCTACGTGTTTCCTCGTGGGCCTGGCTATGCTTCCAACTCACAACATGACATGTTTTAATTGTTGACCGAAAGTACCAATTAATTCATGGTCGAATAATTACCAAAAATGAAATCATTGCAAATCCAACTATGGATATCATGTAAATTACCAATCATAACCTAATCCATGGATCATCGAATCATAAAATATCCTATTTTATAAACAAACCTTATAACATGATAATCAACCTTGCATTGAAACCACACCATGTATCGTAAACACTTATGCTAGAACCTTCGTGGAGTTGGACTATAGGACATAACACCATCGTGGGTTATGGATAGATCCACACCCCTTTCCATGGTAAACATGACTTATGCATACTACAAGATATCCACCTGAGCACTATGTTGGGATAGGGACTTTTTATTTTATTGTAATCCTTAGCATAGTGTTATTCCTACAATAATTAAAACCTTATTGCAAGCATAGTAGAATTCATGCATTTTTTTCTTTAAAAATCATATTAAAACCATATTGCATGTATAGTGTGGGTTATGCATTATTAATCCATAAATAATTGTTAAAATCAAATGATATTGTATTTACTAATTCACATCAAGGATTGTAAAGAAATTCTTAAGACCAATAAAAACTTGTAGTATCCTGCCAACCATAAGTGGTATAAAACTCTCACTTTATTTATATTAATAGGTCACGACTCACCATATGGAGAACCATACACTTACAAGCCCTAATATTCTCACGCTTAGGGCCAGGTATTTACACCCATATTATATACTATGGTAAGGACAAGGACTTGTAAAAATAATGTAAGTGACGGGCGGGGTAAAGACATGAACAGTCCCCCATACATAAGGCTAGTGTAGCCTATCGTAAAGATAAAAATTAAATAAACACGTACAAGTAAAATGAATCACCTGTGTGAACATGGTTGGAGGTTCCGAAAGGAAGTAGCCATCATAAACAACAATAAAACCGGTCATTTAACCAATAGGACAAATATGTTAAAAACAACATAAGTAATACATATAAATATTCTAAGTGAATGTAAAAAGTAATGCATGTATTTTTTTATGATTTTTAAGTGTGTTACATAATAGTATCAAAGGACGGTTACAACACTAGGAATGAATCATCTCAACACTAGAACTGCTATAGAAAACTTAAAACTAACTTCTACTTGTTTTGGTTAAATTCTCTTACAAACAGCAAAGAGAAGAATAACTATATTTTTACAGGAAACATGGAAGATGTAGAGATGTTTGCAGAAGCGGAATGTCACCCATAAAATCCTTTAAATAATGAAGAGGGTAACTTAAGGGATGGATAAATTTGGGTATACTTAAACGACAGTCAGGATAATAAATCTGAACTAAAACGAACTGTCAAAGAGTTAAGGTCTGAATTAAGAAAGGTTAAAGAAGATAACGAGCGAATTATAAAGGATCGGGAAGAACTAAATGCTATTCTGTTAGCTAATATCCATAACGATAAAAAAGAAAATAATAATAAGGAATATGAACGGGAATTGCCTAAAATTGTAAATTACAAACCTAAGGGAGAAAAGCTAGATTTTCCCAACCATAAATCTAAAACATCTAGTGAAGTCTCAGTTAAACATCACAGAAAACAACAATAGTCAAGAGAAAGCAGTGACGATAACAAAAAGAAAAATAAATACATAGCCTATGAGGAAATATCTAGGGAGTTTAAGAAAATTAAACACTCATGTTTAATGGAGAAATTGAGAAGGGTGGAGAGGAAGAAGGCTATTGTCTGGAATGAAAAGGTAATTTCAGATATACAACTACTCTGATGAATTAAATGCTAAGATGTCCATCTATAATCTGATTTGAAAGGCATATATATGGTGGAAAGACATAAAGAAGGTTAAATGGATAAAAGAGAGATATGTAACTTGGAAAAAATTTATAAACATCTTTAAAAAAATTACTTATCAGAACAATATTATAAAGAAAAGGCCAAAGTATTTTATGAACAAAGGCTCAGAGCCATGATGATGAAAGAACTCTGCAGTAAGTTCTTAAGCTTGCTTTGTTACGTTCCTTACATAATTGATGAGAAACCTAAAATACAATGGTTCCTCAGTTGTTTTCCCATCATGTTCAAAGAACGGATTGAGTATGACAATCTAAAGGCGCTAGATGAAGCGATGAAAAAGGAAAACTTATGTTACAACCAAAACAAGAATAAAAAGGAAAATGTACCATCTTGGAAGAAAAAAAGGTCAAATAATTTTGACCCCAGAAAGAAGCAGAATAAGTTCCATAAAATCACATGAAATAACTATGGGGGATATCAAGGTAATAACTACAAGGACTTTAAACCCCAAAATTTTGTAGTAAAAGAACCTTCTATTGTTCTTAACAAGAACCCATCACAAAAAAAACCCTTAAAATGTTGGGAGTGTGGAGGGACACACTATTTTAAATAATTCCCAATAAGAAAAAATAATTTTAATATTCTGATTCTATCCAAGAAGCAGTTACAGTTGGGGACATGGCAAGGAGCATGCCCAGAATTTGCGCTGCATTGGAAAACAGACAACCAGACCACCAGACTTCTATGGTTGAAACTGAGGGTATGATAAACAATCAAAATATCTATCTTTTAATTGTTCTAGGTGAAATATTGAGCTATATATCACCTAGAATAGTTTAATTATGCAAATTGGTACCTGAGAAGTTTGACAAGTCATGGCTAGTACAGCTAGCCACAGGTACAAAAGTTAATAGTCTTGTTAGAAATTGTAAACTGATGATGAATGATTTCCTTACGCATGTTAATGTAAATATTCTTCCTTTAGGGTCCTATGATTTATTCATAGGAATGGATTGTCTAGAAGAACATAAAGTCTTGTTAAACTGTTTTGATAAAACCTTTACATGTACCAGCGATAATGGAGATAATATAAAAGTAAAAGGGATCCCTAGGAAGGTGATAATCAAAGAAATATTTTTGTTACAAATGAAAATATCAGTAAGAAAAGGATGTAAATTGTTTGTGGTATATATAATGAATGATAATGAAAATGATAAAAAAATTAAACTTGAAAGCATACCAATCTTAAAGGAGTTTGAAGACATCTTTCTAGAAGAAGTCCTTGGACTTCCTCTGAAAAGAGACATTGACTTCATGATCAATCCAATACCTAGAGCGGTACCATCATCAAAATCTTCGTACCACATGAATATAATAGAACTAACATAGTTGAAATCACAACTACAAGAACTAATTGATAAAAGGTACAATTGACCTAGTGTCTCTCCATGGGGAGCACCGATCTTTTTTCTGAAAAAGGACAAAACATTAAGATTATGTGTAGGTTACCAACAGTTAAATAAAATTACCATTAAGAACTGATACCCACTCCACCAAATAGATGATATATTCAATCAATTCAGCAGAGAAACTATCTTTTCAAATATAGACTTAAGTTCTTGTTATCATCAAGTACGAATAAAAGATGAGGATATCTTCAAAACAACATTCAAGACCCTCTATGGTCACTATGAGTTTGTCGTGATGCCTTTTGGGTTGAAAAACACACCTGCTGCATTCATGCATTTAATGAACAACATCCTAAGTAACTACCTAGATAATTTGTGGTTGTATTCATTGACAACATACTAATCTACTCTGAGAAAAAACAAGAACATAAAGAACATTTAAGGATAATTCTACAAGTGTTAAGAGAACAACAACTTTACGCAAAATTCAGTAAATGTGATTTCTTTAAAGATAAGATTCAATACCTCGGACACATAGTGTCCAAGGATGAAATCTCCATTGATCCTGACAAAATAAAGGCCATCATCGAATGGTCAGTTCCTAAGAGCGTAATTGACATTAGATCATTTATGGGGATTACCGGATACCACCAGAAGTTCATCGAAGGATTCTCTAAGATTTCCTACCTCATAAATTCTTTACAAAAGAAAGGTAAAAATTTTGAGTGGAATGAAAAATGCATGGAAAGATTTAACAAACTAAAATATATATTAACTACCGCCCCAATCTTAAATATTGTTGATCCATTCAAGGATTTGTTCATGTGTACCAACGCTTGCAAGGAAGGGCTAGGCGGAGTTTTATTACAAGAAAATTATGTTGTGGCATATGAATCTAGGTAATTAAAAGAACATGAGAAAAACTATGCGACACACGATTTAGAACTTCTTTCCATAATTCACGCCTTAAAAATGTGGTGACAGTATCTAACTGGGAGAAAATTTATACTTATGTCTAATAACATAAGCCTTAAATATCTATTTGATCAAAAAAAATTGAATGCAAGACAGGAAAGATGGATGGATTTTTTAAGAGAATGTGATTTCTAAATAAAAACATATAAAAAGAAAATAGAATAAAGTGGTGGGTGCTCAAATTCGTCATGCAAATTTATTGTTTGTAAGCAGCAGCTATGAATCTGATTTAGAAAATCAAATTATAAGCGTTGAAAATTTTGATAGGGAATATCATATTTTAAAAGAAAATATTGCTAAAAATGAAAAAAACCAAGTAAAAACATATTTGACCCTAAATAAACAAGGACTGTCGCTGCATATGAACAGGATGTGCATACCAAACATAACTGGAATTAAACTTACAGTTATGAATGAGCTACATAAACAACCATATTCAGGGCATCCTAGATACCAGAAAATGATCACCATGATTAGAAAGGATTTCTTCTAACTAAACATGAAGAAACAATTGGTAGAATACTTGGCTCGTTGTCTTGAATGTTAGCAAGTTAAGGCAGAACATCAACATCTAGTAGGATTGTTACAGCCACTACCCATTATGGAATGGAAGTGGGAAACAATTAATATGGAATTTATAACAAGCCTACCGAAGAATTTCCGATAGCATGATTCAATCATGGTCGTAGTCGACAAATTAAGTAATCCTTCTCATTTTATTCATGTTAAATCTACCTATAAAACTGTCAACATTGCAGATATTTTCATAAAAGAAATATTCAGGCTAAACGGTATACCGAAAGTGATAGTCTCACATAGAGACACAAATTTTACAAGTAAATTCTGGAAAGCCTTGTTTAAAGGTTTGTGAACACAGTTAAATTTTAGTACTTCATATCATTGACAAACATACAAGAAGACTAAAATATTAAATCAAGTCTTAGAGGACATTCTAAGGATGAATGTCTTGGACAATCCAAGTAAGTGGGAAGACTACCTACACTTAGTGGAATTTGCATATAATAATAATTTTCAAGTTTCTACAGGTATGATTCCGTTTGAAATATTATATGCGCATAAGTGTAACACTCCAATCTCATGGAGAAGTCCAGTTGATAGATTATTGTTAGGACCTGACTTATTAAAAGATATGAAACCAACTGTGCAACAAGTACAATAGAACTTCAAGGCTTCCCAAGACGGCCAGAAAAGTTATGTTGAATTAAAAAGAACTCATAGAGAGTCCCAGGTGGGTGATCATGTGTATATAAAGGAAAATACTAAGAAAAGTTCCTTGAGACTGGGCAAGTATTCAAAATTGGAACCCCGATATTGCAGGCCATTTGAAATTTTAGCTGAAGTAGGTTCGGTTGCATATCAGTTAGCCCTACCACCCAATATTAAAGTGCATAATGTGTTTCATGTTTCTATATTGAAAATATATGTTCGTGATGTTTCTCATGTGATTGATTGGAATGTAATACAAGTGGAACCCAAAGGAGAGTTCCAAGTGGAGTCAAAGTGCATTATCTATAGGAGAGAACTTTTAATTTGGAACCATACCATCGGACAAATCAAGGTGCAATGGAAGAACCTTAGTTCGGAAGAGTCTACTTGGGAGATGGAAAGTAATATGCAAGAGAAATATCCAAACTTATTCCAAGAGGTTGAAATGGAAGAATAAAAATAGAAATTTTATAACACCGTGCACATTGTTATATTTTAAGGGGAGGTGTATGTAATGTCCTTAAATTAATCATTATTATTAATTCTGCTGGAAAAATACTTTATTTATTATTTTTGATAGAAAAGTCAAGAATAAAACATTTTGTAATAAGCACATTTAATAAAATATGTTGAAGGGGTACAAAAGTGGATATGGTTGTTGAAGAGTGTTTACTGACCCACAAGAGGAAAAAAAAAGTGGCAGAACCCACTCAGTGAAAACTCAAGATGCAGGAGGCATCATCCCCAAATATCATGTCACAACTCCTAGTTGAGTGCTAAAGAGAAGGAAGCTCATAAATGACCAAGTACAAGGAAAAATACTATATATTAGTATGTCCATAAGCAACAAGAGGCTAGCATTGGATGGGGATTAAAATCTATGAATGCAAGAGATGGCACATTGAAGGATTTTTCTCTTGTGGTTTAGTGAACAGGCTCAAGGGTTCTGGACCAAGTAACTTGTCTGTTGTCGGAGTTGGTTCATAGGAACATCTTCTCCACTTTTTTTTCCTAGCGTTTGTGCTAGGTTCATACTTTATGTTTTTAAATGTTTGTAAAATATGTTTAAATCCTAGATCTGAAGAATATTAATGTAGAATCTAGTTTGCTTTCAGTTAGTTTGCTGGTGTTAAATTTGAATTTTGTACCTAATGGATTTTAAATCATCTATTTATAGAAGGTATCATGTACTCCTAAATTTAACTGTATATTTCATGTTTGTATCGATTTCTCCTAAATCTTCATTAATTTGCATTTACAGAATTAAAAGTCGACTAAATCTATAGTTCATGTTTACTGTATAGATTTGCATTATTCAATGTATATTGTTCGCTATAATGGGCAGACCTGGGTTTGCTATAATTAACCAACAACACCCCTAGCTCACTGGCCCTTTCGGCAACAGACCGCGAAGCAGCCTGAAGTCTCACCCGAAGTGATTCTAATGGGTTGGCCAAGGACTCAAGCGTCTTGGACCAGGTTCTATGGCATCTTTTCTTATGACTTGCAGCTCTTCTAGCTACGAGGTATTTTTCTCTGCGTGTCACGCAACTCCTCTGCTCGCGTCGCACGATCTCTTCGTCTCGCAGCTCTTCTAGCCGCGAGATATTCCTTCTGCTGTCGTGCAGTCCCTTTCCACATCACGCATGTTCACTGACTCGTGATGACTCCAGCCTTATCGCATCGCCGCTCGCCAGGCGATACGTAACTTCCTCCCAACGCTAAGTCCTTAACCTACGGTATCGCACACCGCAGCTCCTCTGCCGATGCGGTATCGCCTTCTTGCGATACCCTACTCCCGCGGCTCAGCGCACTTAGCGTTGTTTGCATCGACTTGCAAGACTCAATATGACAGACTGTTTAACACTACGACTAGTGACTGTTCAAGCAAATCATAAATGAACCCACATACAACATACCAGAGACTTCAACTTATGGTTATCCTTCTATATTGCTATAAACTGATTAACACATTCATTCATTAAACTATAAACAAAGTCCATGAAATGACTGATAAATGCACAAGTAAACATAACACATAAGTCAATCACATAACACTCGATTTTAACATGGTTCACCTCCAGGATGGAAGTTACGTCCACAGAACTGTGTTTTCATTATAGCTCGGGGGAAGGTAAAACACAGTTCTGCTGCACTGCATATGCAGCTCAAGATCTTCTCTCTTAGATCTCTTTTCCTCTCTATATTGATCTCCTACAATATACTCTTCCCTCTCTATCGATCCCTATGGATCGTTACATGCATGCTCTCTAAGCCAGCTACTGGTTACAGTAAGATCGCTACCGCTAATAACAGAACCAGAGCTTGAATCTATTACAATACAAGATCACTGTGAGCTAACAGACTCAATGGCTAACTATATGTTATCCGACTAGCTAGATGGCCTAAAATGCCCAAAATGCCAACATTTTACAATACAAAATACATCCCTTTATAGGCAGCCCGAAGGTCTTTCCATTACAACACTGTGGCCTATCCCAATAGTAACCCAAACCCTAATTAGTGACAGTTGGCCATATCTGTACTTGAGGTAGCGACTTTCTGTCACACCACAACTCTCTGCAGTCTTCCATGCTTCCTGGCGCTGATCATGGGTACTGTGCACCGCTTCCTTTTCTATCCTTCGTCTTCAATGCTTTAGCCTCATTGCTCCTTTTCCTTTATGAGGGTCGCTGAGCCCTCCTATCTTCACCGCTACCTTCAATGTAGTGAGCGAGCTCTCTCTTCTCGGCTGCTCAGGTACCGTCATCTTCTTTGACTTCTCTATCTTAAAAGTCATGGTTTTTGGCTCCGCTCTGTAGCTGGAAACGTGCTACGGCGTCATAGCTCTATCTTATCTTCTCTCCACCAAAACTATTTGTCCTCTAAACCGGCAGCTTCTTCTGTAGCTGCAGGACCCTGCTCCAACAGTCCCCTAACACTTACTTGTGGCTCGCCCTTGAGCCACTACCAGCGGGATTCTCCTGCTGTAGCTTTGCCTTAGCTTCCTGCTAAGCCTTATTAAACTTGTCTCGAAGTCCTGCGACTTCGTTCTGCATTGCTTCGACACGTTCCTTATAGTTTCTATAACTTGGTTCGTTGGGCTCTCTTATCCTTCCTTCCCTTAGTCATGGTCTCGTTCTCGTCGCTCCTGAAACTTTTTAAGAACCTTCTAGTGTTTGAAAGGTCTTCCACAGATATCCTTTCCACTTTATCTGGGTTAGAACTTTTATCACAAGGAAAATCTGTATCCTCTAGCCTTCTCAAACATTTCATTCAGTCTGGAGCCCTCTATATGAAAGAGATACAAACCATGAATTATGTTTCGAGAACAAGCCTGTTTCTGCATGTTGGAATTCTACCATATGCTGGGTTTGTTGTCTTCTTCCACTTTTCTTCTCTTCGAGGTGCTCCAGGTACTCATGCTGCCTCTAATCGTCAGATTTTCACTTCGTTGCCTCCGCAATCTCTTGTGCTTTTCTTAGCTGATCAGATAGGTCGGTGACCTTCTCCCGTTGCTTTCTTTTTCTCCCTTTTACTTTCCTCCTGGCGAGAGATTTCTTCTTGTCATTCTTCTGCTCTACTTTCTTTTCTTCAATGATCGGCTTGGCATTCTTCTTCTCCTTAGTAGAGACTTTGGTGACAACTTCTACTTCTGGCGCTTGACTCTTCATCCTTAGCGGCTGTCTGACCTATGATGTACCTAATTTCACAACCCTGGGCGGTGTCGTCATAGCGGACCTACAGCCACCAGGGTCGAAGTGTCTCGACATGTCTTCTAAAGGTTCGTCCTCGGATAGAACCCACTCAGCGTAAAACGGCGGACGAGCAATGGCTGCAACTTCTAAAAATCACAACACTCTATAACAAACTTATCTCTTCACAAGGAATTCTTAACAACTTACTCTATAGCTCTCGGTTTTTCTGCAAACGTAACCGTCCCAATTGAATACTTTCTGCTTTTATGACCAATACGATAATCCCGGACGCAACGGTCATCTAGATTGAACCCGTCGGTCATAATAAATGCCTGGACAAGACCACACCCATCATCCGATCCTTAATAAATGCAGAAATCTGATCGAATTTCCCTCAAAACGTGTGTGCAGGCGCCGGTCTTGTCGAAGATTTACCAAATCTGGAAAAATTTATTATACTGCTGCCAAATCTACAGTAAGATATACCGATCATTTCCTCATTAACTTCGTGTCAGAGGGTGATTTGACTGGCCCTTTGTCGGTTGCAAAACTGAATACATGGCACGGGGGAACATCGCACTGCCGCGATGCGACTCTGCATCACCTGCGTAAAACAATACTTAAGTTCCTTTTTTTTTTTTTTTCAAAATGAACCGACCTTATGCGATTCCTCATACTTAGAAAATACCTGCCGGTGTAGACTAGTTCCCAGTGCAATGCCTCCTTTCAACTACACTGGACATCTGCACCACCATAAACTGGCTAAGCTAGGGCTGAGAGGCGGGGTGGCTATCACTATAGAGCTTAAGCCTACTGCCATTAATCCATGTGGGAAGAAGCTCCCCATCTAGCTTGCTGAGCTGAACGGCACCTCCCTCTGTAACTTGCTATATCTGATATGGCCCTAGCCAATGCGTCTTGAACTTCCCTGGAAACTTAATGAATTTGCTGTCATAGAGGAGCACTAGGTCTCCGATCTGGAAATTCTTACTCTTAATATGTCTGTCGTGCCAAGATTTTTCTCATGCCTTCTGCACTTTCTGATGGAATCCGGCGATGAATCTATCTTCTTCTAAGGCAAGCAGATGTGCTAGCCTTTCTTCCACTGTGTCTATATCAGTCATCCCGGTAATCTAAGAAATTCTTAAACTGGGAATAATATACTCCATAGGCATAACAGCCTCCTGTCCATACACCAAGCTGAAAGGTGTGTGTCCCGTAAGTTTCTTGCATGTGGTCCTATACGCCCATAATACAGCGTTGACTCTGAGGTCCCAATCGTTCCTTTGGCTATTGTAGATATTAGTAAGCACATTTTCTAAAATCTTATTAAAGGCCTCCACCGTACCATTAGCCTGTGGGTGGTAGGGAGAGCTCTTATGGTGTTGAATCTGGAATTCTTCTGTCAAGGCCTCAATAGTGCTGTTCAAGAAATGGGTACCTTGGTCGCTCATCAAAATTACTGGGCATCCAAATCTATTGATGATGTTCTCAAAAATGAACTGTACAGCTGTAGCAGCATCACAATTCTTTATTGCTTTGGCCTCTACCCATCTGGTGAGATACTCTGTGCCAGTGATGATATATCTTGCACCAGTTAGTTTTCCTGGTGGGTTGATAGGACCCACAAATTCTATAGCCCATTTGTCAAATGCGCGCAGCGTAACCTGCGGTCGCAACGACATTTCATCAAGTCGTGAGGGTTTTCCTACCCTATGGCGGATATCGCAGCATCTGCAAAAGTCCTTAGTGTCTTTGTGCAATGTAGGCCACCATAATCCTGCCTCCAGGATTTTCTGCACAGTCGGCTTTCCTGCGAAATGACCTCCTGCGGTTCCTGAATGTGCCTCTCTGATAATAGTCTCTTTTTCATGCGGCATCACACATCTGCGCAAAACTTCATCCGGACCTAACTTATATAGGTGTCCTGTGATGAGGGTGAAGTCTAGTGCTTTAACAACCAACTGCTTCTTTTGCTGTTTAGTAAACTCATCAGGTGCTACTCCTGTAGTGAGAAATTGAATAATATCAGCATAGTAATCATTGGCGATCTGGATGGAAAACAACAGCGCATCTGGAAAATTGTCATCTAGGTTACTTGGCTCTTCTCCTGAGTCTATCCATGACAGATGATCAGGTCCAGCATTCAGTCTTCCTGGTTTCACAATAATTTCGAAATCATACTCCTGAAAGAGGAGTAACCATCTGCAGATTCTCCCCCCTAACACTGGCTTATTGACCAGATACTTTAATGCGGAATGGTCAGTGAACATCTTAAACGAGGCACCCAATAGGTAGTGCCTGAACTTCTTCAGTGCATACACCATAGCTAGGCCTTCTCTTTCTGTTGTGGTGTAGTTCTTTTCTGCTGTCGATAGCTTTCTGCTGGAGTATGCGATAGGATGGTCAATGTCTCCTTCTCCTGGTTGTGTTAAAAAAAACCCCAGTGCGATGCCTGATGCATCCACATGTACATGAAATGGCTTAGTCCAGTCTAGAAATACTAGGATGGGTGGTGTAACCATATTCTCCTTAAGTGTGTCTAGACTCTGCTGACATTCCTCATTCCATAGGAATTTTACATCTTTCTTTAGCAATTTCTCCATTGGCGCTGTAATCTTTGCGTAGCCCTTGATGAATTTTCTGTAGTACCCAGTATGACCAAGTACTGTCCTCGGTTGCTTGACTGAGTTGGGTGCTGGAAGATTTACAATGATGGCGATCTTCGCGGGATCTACCATCAAGCCTTGTCTGCAAACAATGTGACCCAACAAAATACCAAATGGTGCACAAAATATACATTTTTTCAAGTTTAGAGAAATCTGGTACTACCTACACTTCTCTAACATTAGTCTTAGATCTCCTACGTGCTTGTCAATGAGTCCAAATATAGTCCAATCATCAAAATATACTTCTAGGAATTTATGAATGTATTCTTTAAATACAGCAACTACTACTCTAGAAAATATAGCTAGTGCATTCTTAGGACCAACGGGCATTACCCTATACTGAAACGAGCCCCATTCTGTTGCAAAGGTGGTCTTGGATCGATCTTCTGGATGTATTCTGATCTGATGGTAGCCTGAAAATCCATCAATGAAGGAGTAGACCTCCTGTCCTCCCACGTTATCTAATACCTCATCAGTGAACGGTGTCGGAAATGGATCGTGAAGCAATGCATCGTTGAGGTTGCGCAGATCGACACAGATCCTGATGTCTCCTTTGGTTTTCTTTTCCTGTATGACCATGGGACTAACCCATTCACTCTCTTCTACCGGCTCAATGATGCATGCTGCTAGCATCTTATCGATCTCATCCTTTACTTTTTCTTTGTAGCGCGGATTCAATCTATATGGGCGCTGCTTGACTGGTCTAGCATCCTCCTTCAATGGTATCCTCATGACTCCAAGATCTCCGACTATTCCCTTCATCTCTGTGAACTTGGTGGGAAATAGGTCCTGATAGTCATGCAACAATTCGGCGATCTATCCGACTGTTTCATCATTCCAATAGTCTCCAATAGAGTCAAACTTAGGTTTTGTGTCTGTGCCAATATTGATCTTTTTAATCTTGATGGGCTCTGTGATGGCTGGAATCTCTAACTGTGGTCCCTCAACATCGCGAGTCCCTTCTGACTCTGGAATGTTGGTACTGCGAGGATCCTCATCCTCTTCCTCTTGTTCTGCTTGAAAGTTATAGCACTCTAGCGCCTATGTTAACTGAATGACCCACTCAGGTTGAGTCTGTACTGATGGGGTACAGTCCTCAAATATATTGATCTTTATTATATCTAAGGCCTGATCAACATTCGGGTACTCAGATTCAAAAGTGAAGGTGAGTAGGAAGCTGTCTATCATAAGGGGCCATGTAGTCGTTCCCTTGCACAATTCTGTCTCTGTATACCAATTCCTTGGAACTGTGTCCAAAGTGTGAATGAATCGGTGAACCCATTCATCCTCGGGATGTCCGACCAATCCTGTTCACATGCCTGAATGTGTGACCTAGGGTCACTCTCTCCTGTGTACTTCTGCTGAACGTAATCGGTGTCAATGGAGAATCTGATGGCCATCAATCTTTTAACATCTTCCCATGATGTGATATTCTCTTTGTGTGCATACCACCATCTTGCAGGTGTGGCTCGTACTGCAAGATCCATAGCTGCGATCCTCTGTTCATGAGGAATCTGTCGTTCAAACTGCTCGAGAAAGTCCTGGATATCAGTTAGACCATCAAACGCTGGAATCTCATTGATCTTTGCACCAATCCATCGTAGTGACTTAGTCAAGTATGCACATCTGCGCGCTGAGACTTCGTGAAGTTTGTTCTGCGAGTTTCTAGAACAACCTCTGAATTCGATGTGCATGAGCTGTCACATCGCCAACTAATGTTTCCTTCTGTGGTTGGGTTAACATAGTTTCCCTTGTTTGTGGTCATCTGATAGAGGCTCTCTATGTTATGTGCCTCCTCCTCTGCTCGGATAGGTTCAATATATCTAGGACCCTGAAAAGGATCAATGGTGCGATGACCCAGAGCTGCGAGTCCTCGGAGGTCATTTGTCTTCTCTTTAGGTCGATAACAGCCATGTTACCGATTGCCCAATCAATGCCTAGTAGTGTTGGATACAATTTAATGTCGTCAATGATTTCTATAACTTCAAAGTATACAAAGCTGCGAACTCCATCAATATCAAATGGTACTTGCGGTAACCAACCCAGGGGTGTTACCCATTGTTGATTAGCTAGTCTCAGGTGGATATGTGATCTGACTAACTTAGGGCTACCCATCTGTTCCCATGTCTGCTTAATCAGAACATTTACATCTGATCCTAGATCTAGGATGGCCTCGTCCATTTCAAACTCTCCAATCTGAGCTGTGAGTCGCATCTCCCTCCCTGTTCTTGTATGTCCTGAAATATTATGAACAGCACACTGTGTACTACTCACAGAAGAGGATGGCTGACACTGATCGACTATGCGCTGAAGTTCTATGATAGCTTGCTCATTTCTTACAAGTTTTGGACAACTCCACAGGAAGGAGTATACGCTTCCTACCATCTCCTCCTCATCGTATCTTCCAGATGTGGTATCCTGCAGTGTCTGTACAAGGCTATCGCCACAAGGTGCTTGCTGCGGTACGCCCCTAGATGGCGGTACCTGCGATCCTGATTGCGTAGGGTCATCAAAGAAATCCTTAGCTTCCTGAAATGTTTATTTGTTCTTTTGCAGGTCGAGTGGTGTTGCTTTGTTAGGAGCTCTATGCACCCACTGCTGCTCTGTGTTCTTTTCCATCTCCTGCGATGTCCCACTGGTAGAAACACCGCTATGAGTCACAATATTGACGCTTGGTTCTAGCTCTGCCTGCTCAGCAGCAATAAGCTGGATGTTCTGGTGTGCTGCTGGCTTAGGTTCTCTGATCTTAGCTATCAAGGTAGGACACTCCTCTATAGTGTGTTCATAAGATTTACAATAATTACATGTGGTAGTGGGGCTCTGACAGTCCCTAGCATAGTGTCCTACAACTCCACAGTTGTAACATGTCACTGGTCCACGACCACGGCCAAAACCTTCTCCACGGCTAAATCCTTCTGCTCATGCAAAGCCTCCTCCACGGCCTCGTCCTCTGAATCCTCCGCCACGACCACCATAAGCCGGATCCTGCTTTGGTCTTGCTGCTGGACCCTGTGTTTCCGATTGAACTCTATACAAGTCTTGCTTTGCTCCAACCATCATATCATAGGCTCTGCAATCGTGTTCATCATGGCCCACCGACTTGCAGAAGACGCAGTATAGGTTCTTAGGTGTCTGCACGTACTTCTGAAGTAAGGGGCACTGGTGAGGTAGATGTCCTCGTGTTTTACATATTTCACACCACGGTCCATGGATATGTGGTAAGGGGTTAGGAGCCCCTGTTGCTATATATTCTACAAAGACCAGACAATTGTCTTTACTATGGCCCTATGCTTTACATTTTATGCACCATATCTCTTGCACAACTTCTTTCCCTTTCTTCAGCTCATGCAACTGTAATGTAAGATTAGCCAACTGGTTCTGTAGAGTTGTCATGCCTGTACTAGTCTCACCTAGAGGTGAAGCCTCGAGTTTCATTGCCATATCTAACGCGTCATCCTGCATCTGGAGTTTCTGCTGCATTAACGGTAGTCTGATGTGAGGGAGCAACGCTGCGATAAACCATTCCTTATGCTGCTCCGATGCAAACTCAAAACTGACTTGGTCTATAAGGGCTTTGAATTTCTGATCAAAGTCCCACACCGACTCTGTAGGTAGCTGCTTGATGTCTTTGATTTCTGTAATACACTGTGACTCAGACTTAGGTTTCTTAAACTCTTTAATCATGGCGGTCTTGAATTGGGCAAGTGTTTTGGGTACTGTGGTATACTTGATATACCATGTTAAGGCATGATCTCTGAGTGTGGTGACCAACTGTACAAGTTTAAGGTTATCGTCATTGATTGTTTTAATGGTCCACATGGCTTCACATAGAAACCAATGTTGCTCTGGGTCTTCTACTCCTATTCCCTTAAATATAGGTAACTTCATATCATCCCCGATTCTATTTCTTCGTGGTGGATGTTGATTTACTGTGTTACTACCACTCGGTGGTGTAGGTGGAGGTGATGTAGCGGTGGTAGGTACTGTCTGTGAGCTACTAGATGGGGTTCCTACGGGATTGTTCTGAGTCTTGGTCTATTTCTGTGGGGTATAAGGGTGGTAAGGGATACCCCCCTCTGTTCCTTCTGTAGTACTAGGGCTCTGCTGTCTAGTATTATCTGGACTGCCTTCAAATATTGGAGATCTGAAATCTACTTTATACTTCTTTCCACTACGTGTTCTTCCAATGTCATCAAAATCACTTTCAAACTCTTGTGACATTACTATCTCTACTTACTCATCTGAAACTAGATCCATTGTTCCTTTTTCATGTAATAGCATCTTAATGGACAAGTTTAAAGATCTAAGTTACTTACCACGATATCTTTTGAAGAAGTAGCGCTCAGCCTCACTGAAGCTTTTTGTCTGGTCAACTGCAAACTCTGTGACGAAGCCTCCTAGCACACCCGCAAGCCAGAAGTCTACTGCCCTCATGAGGGGATTATCAAGGTTCTCCATGGTCTGAATCAGCTCCGGTGTCTAGACAATGTCTCTTTTCTTTTTGAATATGCCTGTATCAGTTAGCTTCGCTAACCAGTCATAAAGAGTGTTTCCAAAGGTAGCAAAAAATATCGCATGTATGTCTGTAATGATATGTTTTTGTAACCAGGCCTCTGCGTTCAGTTTAGGACTCATGTTCTCTCGTTCAGCAAACTCTTTCAGGTTATACCAAACCCACTCATTGAGTTCGTCTCTCGTAGGACGCCACCAGAACATCTGCGCTTTGTTTGTTCAAAGCCGGCAACGGAACCATTTGTTGGCTATCATGGGTAGACCCGGGTTTACTATAATTAACCAACAACACCCCTAGCTCACTGGTCCTTTCGGCGACAGACCACGAAGTGGCCTGAAGTCTCACCTGAAGTTATTCTAATGGGTTGGCCAAGGACTCAAGCGTATTGGACCAGGTTCTGTGGCGTCTTTTCTTACGACTCGCGGCTCTTCTAGCTACGAGGTCTTTTTCTCTACGCGTCGCACGACTCCTCTGCTCGCGTCGCACAATCTCTTCATATCGCAGCTCTTCTAGCCACAAGATATTCCTTCTGTTGTCGTGCGGTCCCTTTCCATGTCACACACTTTCACTGACTCACGATGACTCCAGCCTTATTGCATCGCCGCTCGCCAGGAGATACGTAACTTCCTCCCAACGCTAAGTCCTTAACCTACAGTATCGCGCACCATAGCTCCTCTGCTGATGTGGTATCCCCTTCTTGCGATACCCTACTCCCGCGGCTCAGCACACTTAGCGTTGTTCACATCAACTTGCAAGACTCAATATGACAGGCTGTTTAACACTGCGACTAGTGACTGTTCAAGCAAAGCATAAATGAACCCACATACAACATACCAGAGACTTCAACTTATGGTTATCCTTCTATATTGCTATAAACTGATTAACACATTCATTCAATAAACTGTAAACAAAGTCCATGAAATGACTAATAAATGCACAAGTAAACATAACACATAAGTCAATCACATAACACTCGATTTTAACGTGGTTCACCTCCAGGATGGAAGTTACGTCCACAAAACTGTGTTTTCATTATAGCTCGGGGGAAGGTAAAACACAGTTCTGCTGCACTGCATATGCATCTCAAGATCTTCTCTCTTAGATCTTTTTTCCTCTCTATATTGCTCTCCTACAATATACTCTTCCCTCTCTGTCGATCCCTACGGATCGTTACATGCATGCTCTCTAAGCCAACTACTGGTTACAGTAAGATCGCTACCGCTAATAACAGAACCAGAGCTTGACTCTATTACAATAAAAGATCACTGTGAGCTAACAGACTCAATGGCTAACTATATGTTATCCAACTAGCTGGATGGCCTAAAATGCCCAAAATGCCAACCTTTTACAATACAAAATACATCCCTTTATAGGCAACCCAAAGGTCTTGCCATTACAACACTGTGGGCCTGTCCCAACAGTAACCCAAACCCTAATTAGTGACAGTCGGCCATATCTGTACTTGAGGTAGCCGCTTTCCGTCACACCACAGCTCTCTACAGTCTTCCATGCTTCCCGGCGCTGATCATGGGTACTGTGCACCGCTTCCTTTTATGTCCTTCGTCTTCAATGCTTTAGCCTCGTTGCTCCTTTTCCTTTATGAGGGTCGCTAAGCCCTCCTGTCTTTGTCGCTGCCTTCAATGCAGTGGGTGAGCTCTCTCTTCTCGGCCGCTCACTCCATATAATTTTGTGTATAAATTCTTTAGTTTCCAAATTGCAGAGAAGTTGATCCTTTCAGTGATCAATTTGGCGAGCTACATAGATAGATCTCGAAGAAGATCAAACAGAGAGGAAACATCGAGATAGAAATCAATGGTTACAATTTGTTCGCATCTGGAGATTGATCAATGGGTGAGAACTAATCCACAAGAATCGACGGTGCAGAAGACTTCGAAATTGCAGAAATTGGGAAACATGGAAATTATGGAAACTCAATTTTCTATAAGTCAAGTTCCACAACCCGCATGCGGGATAGACCATTGTGGCCACAATTAGTTGCGAAAGTTCAATTAAAAAAATAAAATTTGTAAAGCCACATCCTACAATCCGCAGTGTTGCGGAAAAGGGTTGTTGCAGAAAAGGAGTTGCGGGAAATGTCTTGCGGAACGACGAAATTGTGGAGAACTTGAGTCAAAGGTAAGAAAGAATATTTCAATCAGGAATTCATCTTGTAAGTCAAAGTCTTGGATCTAGTTGGTCTTGGAGGCCATCATGTTTGGTATTTTGTTTGGTGTTGGGGATAGTTCATTCTCCAGTGGTTGGAGATGGGCATAACTTGGTTGGATTACCATGCTCGTGCGAAACTATTTAACAGGTATGCCATCGTTCTAGTATGATTCAACTCTTTCAGTTTTGCTTGGTTCTATTGTTTCAATGCATACTTCTCATGTATGTTTGGCTTCGTTTTGTAGGTTTGGGGCAGCTTGACTGCTCTTCTAGATGGGAAGAGTCTTGGTCGACTACGCAACCATCTGGGTAAGCTCATGTAGAAAAAGGGAATTTACCCAATGCTTGGTATTTATGTTGTTGCAGGGTTTCTATGTTGTTCATATTGTAAAACAACCACCCTACTGGGTTTCGATCGTGGGCCAAGGGAGATGGTGGTAGTAAATCTTAGGTTTTTATCCAATAGGTTTGGGTTTGGGGTTCTCTCAACCCACTCCGGCATTTTATGTGACTAAGTAAAAAATTGTATGGATCTGGAATGGATTTTGGTTTAATTAAATTAGACTCTGTGTTTCTTTGTTTACTACGAGTTCTGTGCATTTTAATGGATGCGTTTGTAAATTCTATCAGTGGCCACTACTTTGATATTTGATGTGGACTGTGGAAATTTGGTTTCATTAATTGATTCATTGTTTTTACATGGATGTTTCTCTATCAATTGACTGATATGGTTTTAATGTAGATAAATTACCTTTGTTAGTTGACGACAGGGAAAATCCCTTGATGCATATGGAATTTGTTTTTTCATGGAAGAATTCCTCTATGTGTTTTTGCTTCTAAATGGAAGAGTTATGTAGGTTGTCGAGGAAAACCTTGCTTTGTCTGTATGATAGATATGACGATTTGGTTGTTTCACAGACAACAATAATGGCTTGTCCCAAGCCTTGCGTAAATAGCACAGACTATGTGTTGGGTTTATATTTTGGTTCTTAAGTGTACAATATTATGGTTTATTTTTTTTAATGGATGCATTAGTATTTATGCTTAGTTAAATATATTTCATGTTATTTCTCCCAGTCGAGACCTCATTCGATTCGATCTTGGGTCGAATGTTGGATATGATTAATTGTTAATGTTGTGGTTTAAATGTTGTAAATAGACTTATCTGTCAATTAAAAATAAGTCGAAGCTTATGAGTTTCAACCTTGGGTCACATGGGTTAATGGACTGTTACATTTGTTTATTATGATTATCGCTCCCAGATGGGCTCTATGCGATTTGATCATGGGTCATGATGGTTAATGTCTTGGTTAATGGATTTAACATTTAGTTAAAGGAATGTATGGCTCACTTTGTTTATTCTTCCAAAAAATGTTTAAGTTTATAAGTTTTCCTTTAATAGTGTAACCATTATTCCTCTTGAATTCGGGTCTCGGCTCTCGAGCTTCCAATGAGAAATTATGATAAACATGTTTATTAACTTAATTTATTATTGTTTATTCATAGATGGGTTTTATGTATTATATGGTTGGGTTTTGCTGGCAAATGTAATATGCCAACTCTGTGTTAGGGTATTTTTTAAGGATTCTAATATTGTACTTAAGTATAGTATTCTAGGCAGGGAAAACTTTAGGGGCGAAATTTCGCCAATTGGCTAATTTTTGGGTTTATTAAAAAAAAATATAGCTATTTATTCATTTTTAGTCTTTAATATCACCTATATTTATATAAAATATGTTTTTTTATCATAAAATTCACCAAATTTTACAAGTTTCAGTGTAAATTGTATGTTTCATATTTAATATTCGCCTGCCTATCTATATATATGTTTTTTTCAATCCAAAATTATCGCCTAGAATACTATACTTAAGTATACTATTCTAATCCTTAGAAAATACCCTGATTCTAGGAAATTGTTTTGGATTGAAAAAAACATGTTTATAGATAGGTAGGTGAATATTAAATATGAAACATAAAATTAACACTGAAATGTGTAAATTTTGGCAAATATTATGATTAAAAAAAACATATTTTATGTAAATATAGGCTATATTAAAAACTAAAAATGAAAAAATAGCGAATTTTTTTTTTTAAACCAAAAAATAGCCAATTGGAAAAATTTCGCCCCTAAAGTTCCGACCAGATGGCTTCCATAGTTACATCATCTTCCATAAGCCCCCACTCAGTGGGTTCTTTCCAGAGATGAAAATGGTTTCAAGTAGTGTCCTTCCAAAAGTCTTTGATTGTTGTTCTATCAATCCTCTGCATGACGTTATGTTGGTCCTGCAAACTGAAGAGGTCTGATAATTTGGGTAACTATTTCCAGGAATCATGTCAGAAATTGGTGCGGGCACCATTTCTGATTTCCCAGAAGCTGTATTGTTGGATTAAAGCACACTGACAATTCCTTTCTCTCCATATCAATGATCACGGGTCCAGGTCATAGCGAATCCATGTTAGCGTGGTCCATTCCTATACATATTTTTTATTCCAAAATAGTGCCCAAGGGGTGGTGTTTTTTGCAATCCAATTCCACCAAATTTTGGTGGAGAGGATCTCTTTGTTTATTTCAAGATCCTGAATACATAGGCCCCCTTCCCGCTTGGGTAGGGTTACTTCTTTCCACTTTACAAAATCCCATTTTTGTTAATTACCTTCCCCATCCAAGAGGAAATTGTGTTGTAGATTGCAGATGGCTTTAAGAACCAATTTAGGGGAAGCCAAAACAGAAAAAAGGTAGAGGAGCATAGATTGCATAATCGATTTAAGGAGGGCGAGTCTACTAGCAAGGTTTAGGGTCCTATACGTCCAAGAAGAGATTTTAAGTTCCATTTTTGCTAAGAGATATTTCCATGAAGAGTGTTTGATGGTGGATTTAAAAACGGGGGCACCCAGATACTTGGAGGGAAGAGAGGAGATGGAGAAGCCAAGAATGCATGCAACATTACATTGAGTTATTAGGTCAATGTTAAAGAATAAGAGATGATGTTTTTCAAGGTTTATTGTGGTTTTGGAGGGCTCCAAGAAGGTGTGAAAGACTTTTGAAATGCATCGAGATTTCTGGACAGAGGTATGGCCAAATAGAATATTGTCATCGACAAATTGTTGGTAGATGCGGGGGGGGGTTATCATGCAGGTCGTGACCTCGTAGTGATCCTTCTGAGAGTTTTATTTTTAGAAGTATGCCTAGACCCTCAGTCATAAGGATGAAAAGGAAGGGTGATAGTGGATCTCTCTGGCAAATTCCTCTAGAAGGAGAGCAAGTGGTGCAGGGTGCTCCATTGACTGGGATGGAAAATAAGGCAGAAGAAGTAAGGGATAGGATCCACTTGGTCCAATCTTGATAGAAGCCGACGGAAAGGATAATTTTTTCCATAAATTCCCAGGTAGGATTATCGAAGGCTTTGGAAAGCTCAAGTTTGATAAGGATTCCAGATTTTTTGGTGATTTTTAAAGAGTGGGTGATTTCGTGAGCGAGTATAATTCCATCCATGATTTGTCTTCCTTCCACATAGCTCGTTTGCTCTATTGATATGGGAAAAGGTAGGATAGTTTTTAATCTATTGTCTATGACCTTACTAATGATCTTATAAACCACATTGCATAGAGAGATGGGTCGATAATTACCAGGAGTCACAACCCCATTCTCTTTTGGAATTAGGGTGAGAAACGTCACATTGAGAGCACGCAAAGCCCAGTTTTTTTGGCATGATTCTTCAACTAGATCCCATATTTCAATTTTTACCATGTCCCAACAGTAATGGAAGAAATTAATGGTGAAACCATCAATCCTAGGTGCTTTAATCATCCATCATTTGATTGACAACAGTCTCAACTTCTTGTAGAGATATGATCTTCATTAGTGCAGCATTATGATCCAGAGTGAGTATTTTAGGAATGTGATATGTGACTTTCTTAATGTCCTGTGCTCTTGAAGGAACTGGATCTGTAAGCATGTCTTACAAATGGTGAATGAGTTCTTGCTCAATTTCTTCATGTCTTTTCATCGTAGCTCCATCCTCTTTTTTAAGCCTAGAGATGTGCTTGTGGTTGTGGTGTTGGATGAACAAGTGATGGAAGAAGGATCTGTTCCTTTCCCCATCTTTAAGCCACCCAATCCTGGACTTTTGCTTCCAGAACATTTCCTATTTTTCACATATTTTGTCAAGCTTTTCTATGATCTCTTTTTCCTTTAGTTTATTATCCACCATTTGTCCCTCATCCATGACGATTGTTTGAAGTTTTTCGAGCTCTTTTTCCATAAGACTCTTGTCTTTGAAAATATTCCCAAATGTGTTGTGGTTCCAGCCTTTGAGTTTTCCTTTGAGAATTTTTAGTTTTTGCTGCATTATAGCCATATTAGAGCACCCATATTCATTCATGTCCTACCACTGTCTTTGAACAGAGTCTTGGAAGGTTGGGTGGCTAAGCCAAAAAAATTTGAACCAGAAGGGTTTGAATTTATGGGGTTCTGAATTCTGGCATATGAAGGATATGGGCCAGTGATCCGAGCCTAATGAGGGAAGTAAATTAGTGGAGATAAGTCCGACGGATTCCATGAAATTTTCATAAAATAAAATTCTAGCCATCCTTGAGGCAATGAGATTATCTCCTCCTCTTCTATTGTTCCAAGTAAAATGACCTTCTAAGGTAGGAGGTCCACTAATTTTCTATCCTCTATGAGTGCTTTGAAGCTCAGATCGTCTAGTGTTAGTTTTATTCTCCCTCATTTTTTTTCATTGAGAATAGGGATCATGTTGAAATATCCTCCATATATGACATAGGATTTTGTGTTATTTTTCTCAAACCATTCCATATAATGTATCAGATCTAATTTCAGAGCAGGGATTTGAGGCCCATAAATATTTAGTAGAAAACCCTTGAACCTGATTCCCAAAATGTGGAAGGAGGAAGACAAGGAGCTTGTGGTAGAGGAGAAATTGTTCAGGGTGATTATGGAGGGATCCCAAGCTATTGCAATGCCTCCAAAAGCTCCGTGAGCATCTATTGCTATAATCTGATAGCCTTGCCATAGTTTGGTTATTAGGGTTTCAAAGGTGTGGTTGGAGCATTTGGTCTCTTGTAAGTAAAGAATTGACGACTTATCTTGAAGAATTTACCTTTTAATCATCATGTGCCTGGAGTGCCCATTGAGACCTCTTATGTTCCAGGATATGATATTCATTGAGAACAAGGGGATAAAGTAGTAAAGAATTCAGTTAGCTGGGCATAATGGCCAGATTCAACTAACCTTGTACCAAGCGTGTTGATTCTTTATAGATCCATCTTTCTTCCTTTTTTCTGATTGTCTTTTTGGGACTTTTGCTTATCTTTCTGGGGTGTGCTCTGGACTCCGAGCTTGTTTTGAAATTTTACTTTTTTCAAGGACTCCTTCAAGAGTTGGATTTGAGTTGGGGGTATTGAGTTGAAGGCCTTCCTGGTTCATGCATCTTCCATGCCTAGAAGATGCAAGACTCCTATCTCTATCTCCATCATTTCTTCATCCATGAGTATTTCTAGAATGCTATCTTTATGTAGCTGTGATGATTCAGAGTTGGTGTGCATGGATTTTACCTTACTGTTCTTTGGATCATTAGGTATTTCATCTTTTTCTGACTTTTTTCAAACTGGTATATCTCCTTATTCAGTTTCAGGTTCCTTTGGGTCTTCGTGGTGCTCCTTCAGTATCTCGAACCTGTTGCTGGTAGTGGAAGATATGTTTTTTTCTCTGTTGGAAGGTGTTTACAAAAGTGTTTTTTTCTTCTTCCATATTTTTGAAAAACCTCCTCATATTTCTCCACCACTAGCATGAGGTTGTGGTTTTGCTAAGTAATAGGGAAGTCCCTATACATGTGGTTGTGAACATAACATTTGTGGCATCTCAAGGGGACATGTTCATAATCAAGCAATTGAATCCATTCAGAATCTTCATGCATCAAGCTGATTGAATATGGAAGTGCTTTTGTGATGTGCATGTAGACGCAGATCCTCACATAAGAAGTATATTTTCTATGTTTTGTCTGTTCAATCGCTCGAACATAGGTTCTCAGTGTATCTCCTATGTGTTTTAGGGTTTCTTCATCCCACTATTCTTATGGTAGAGAATACATGTGAATCCAAATCGAGGCCCAAGTAAATTATTCCTTATCTGGGTTGAACTGCTTAGTCCATCCTTGAGATACAACCTTGTGTAGTTGAAAAAATATGGGCCTCCATTTTCTACTTAGGCTTTGTCCTCTAACCAGTGGAAAATGATGGTAAAGAAACCCTTGGATCCCAATTGGAGGTTGTAGTGTTCCTTGGGCTTCCATTTTGATTCAAGTTAGCCTTAGAGTGATTGTTCTAAGGGCCAAACACCTAGGAATTTATCTATTAAAGCATGGTCCCACATCTGTTGTGCTCGTGCATTGATTCTTTCTGTAGGTAGGGTTATGCATGGCCTCTTTGTGGTTTTTGTGATGCATGTACTAATACTTTGTGGACCATTGCTCAGTTCGCCATGGTCCTTTTGGATTTCTTGCATTGTTGTTGTATCCAAAATCAGTATCTTTGCGGTACCAGTTCGCACAGCTTTGACAATAACAGGGTCAGGTGCACTATTTTTGTTGGTTTGGTCATGGATAGGACGGGAGGGGACTGTTCCCCCTCCCTTGGAAGCTTCCATGTGACTAGTCAAGAGCAGTTCGCAGAAGCTTGTCAGAATGCAGGGCAGGGATGAGGTTTAGAGTACTGACACCCAAGTCGTAATGACCGAACCCTAATCAATCTCCCTACAGAACAGTCCACCTTAGGTCTTTTATACCATAGGAAAAAAGAAAGGAATTATTTGGATTGTTGAAAATTTTGATTTGCTAAGTCGCAGAGAACTAAAAAATATCGTCGTGTTTCACTATGAATCTCATAAGAGTGCATTATTATCTTGGCTACTTTAATTTTCTTCTTTGAACTAGTTAAAATAGAGACATAAGTTTGATCTTCTAAATTAGGGTTAATGACCTCTTTATAGTATCTTAATTTTTTTTTAATTCTTAATTTTCTCGTCCCGTATTTTCTCTTCAAACTTGGATGTGATAATATTTTTAATGTTATTGATATTTTAGATATTCGCATTCTAGTCAATCCCCCAATGGTTTAACCAAGCCAAGACATCCTAATAGGAGCCTCTCTTGAGTTGTAGGTAGTCATGATTGGACAGAAAAATAGAATAGTTTTAGGTAGTCTTTGGTCTCCCATGTGATTTATCATGTAGTGTACATTAGGTACTTAGTCATAGCGATGCTCTCGGAGAATGCCCACTTCTATCAAGAGAATTTGAAAGAACATATTGCTTTTAATTTTGAGGTTATACATTATAAAAGGCTTCCGGATGTGTTCATTGTTTCTGTGGGATTCTCTAGAGGTGTTGCAATATGAAGGCTTCATAATTGTATAAGATAACGTGAACAAGATAACGTGAGTGATGAGAGTTTCAAATAGGAACCTTTTTTTTCATCCCACATCACAAATTTTGTTAATTTACAATTGTTTTTAAGCATTTCGCCCTCCATTAATCCTTTAATCAATTATGAATATCAATTTCCAAATACTTGTAAGAAGATACTTCCTGTTATATACAACATTTATATAATAAAAATAAATTGACTTAATAATTAAAAGTTTTATTTTAACTTTGATAATCATAACTTGGAATTCTCAAAGATTTTGGATCTAATATAGATTTAGTGCAATTAAAGACCGTTATTATATTTGATATATGATTAGAGTGTTCTGGAAGACAAATATTTATTTCTCCCTGTTAGCAGGTTCTTTCCCCCCCCTTTGACACGACCGCCATCCATCCACGGTTCGCTGATGAAATTGTGCAACGAAGAGGAATTCTATTATATGATTAGAGTGTTCTGGAAGACAAATATTTATTTCTCCCTGTTAGCAGGTTCTTCCCCCCTTTGACACGACCGCCATCCATCCACGGTTCGCTGATGAAATTGTGCAACGAAGAGGAATTCTAGGTTGTTGTCGTGGATGTCATGAAAAAGGTTCGTTGAATTTAACATAGCTGAGTCATCCGACTATTTTTGGTGGGCACCACATATTGCATTGCTAGAAACAGAGTCCCAGACCAGTTTAAAAAGAAACGCTATTTAATTATGGTATGTGCAGCTCTGTAGCTGATTAGAAAAACTGAATGCAATGCTTTTGGCCATTGCATCATCTTATAGGTATTTTAATATAATTTCTTAGCTCAATTCCAAAGATTCAGCATTCTCTTGTAAACAGGGAAGGATTAGCTGATTTTGACACTAGATATCACACTCCATCAGTTTTCACATATCAAAATTACAAGTGAGAGTTGCTAACAGCTAGTCCCTTTTTAGGAAATCTTTGTCTTTATGTAATTGGCTTATGAAATGGCACAGCTTTCGAAGATATATTGGCTTATGAAATGGCACAACGTTTGAAGATATACAATATGGTTGGAGTATATACTGCATAATAATTAGTACATTTATATAGTTTGCGGTTTGATTAAGTTGATAGAGATTAAATTGTTGAGAGATAACGATAGAAAAGAAGAAAGTTTGGAATTTTTTTTTATTCCTCATACTTTTTTAGTTAAATCGGTTCAGCTCTAAGCTATCTATACCTAGGTACATGTTATCACCAACATTCTTCATGTTATCCATTTATTAACTATCAATTTTATTTATTTATTTCACATCTAGTTATCTTCCATGAACTCTGGGTTATCCATTCATCACCTATGAGTTACCCATGAATTGCTACTAATTATCTATTCATCACATACCAGTTATTTTTTATCTTATTTTTTTAAAATAATTGTTTATTTCAAATTTTAAAGAAATGTCATAGAATCAATCTCAACAATATCCCAAATCTCAAATAAAAAAATCTATCAACATGATTCATAACATAATAATGATTCATGTTTGTTAAAATTCAAACATAATAATGATTCATGTTGGTTAAAATTCAAACATAAAGGTTCAAATTAGCGAACCATGTGACCTAAATTGGTCCATATTCAAGCTATCTCACATCACCATTTCCCTACTAGTTATGCATCCGACCAGCCTAAAGCACGGTGCATTCCAATTCCTCTATCGGCAATTCAGATTTAGGTGGGAGCATGTGGTCCACTAATGTTTGAAGATTTCGCTTCCTAGTTGCCAACAAGACTCTCTTACCATACCATTTTCTATGATTATTTTTCCACTGTAACGGATAGCTGCTTATGTGGCCATGCAGAAACAAAAAAGATATACTCAAAAAGAAAGGATTAAATTCAGTCATTGATTAGATAGATCTTAGTGGCAGACAAACGCATCAATAATCACCAAAAAAAAAACAATAAATATGTTCAAGATGGGAGGTTTGGACGAATTAGAGCACTACGACGAATGCTTTATGTAACATGGGCGTTTAACATTATAACTAAATTGGCTAAATCCAATGGATAGTCATCATTAGTTGAATAAGTCTATAAGTCCATGTCACTATTTTCTTTTTATATTTAGAGAAGTTGGGGTCATGGAGATATATTATATATAGGTGGGTTGGATGAGGAAATTATGTATGTTATCATGGTTTATAATGGGTAGGTCTTTTTGAGAAAATTATGTGTGTTATCATGTTATAACGATAAAGTGATATAATGAGTGTGGGAAGAGATGTGGGTATTATTTAGGGGAGATTTCAGTGAGGAGAGGCATTGGAAGCTTTTTTTTACTTTAATTAGCATATCTATATAGTTTGTGATTGGACCATGTTGATAGGGATCAAATGGTTGAGAGATAGTTATGGAATAGAATCTACAATTTGGAATCTTTTTTATTCCTTGTGATTTTCTAGTTAAACGTGCTCCACTATGAGTTATCCATGCCTAGCTGCATGTTATCCCCGACATTCTTCATATTATCCATTTATCAACTAGTACTTATTTTTTATATTTTTTTCTTTTTATCTCACATTCTTCTAGTTATCTGCCATGAATCGTTGGTTATCCATTCATTAACTAGCTACTCGTTTTTTTTATATTCCTTATTTATAATTGTTTATTTCAAATTTTGAATGACTGTCATACAATCAATCTAGATAGTACACTTATCTCATCCTCATTGGTAGATGAAAAAGCATAGGCCGTAGTCAACCCCAAATCTCAAATAAAAACGTCTATCGATGTAATATGTATTGAATTTTTATTACATTCTTTATATATGATAAATAACTAGAAATCAATAATTTCATTAAGTTTTTCCCCTAAAGTGTTGCACCTGCACAAAATGTTTTCGTTTCAAGGTTTTTAGACTTCAATAATTAATAATAAGAAAAATAATTCATGAAAAATTTTGAAAAAATATTGTTGCAGTGGTATCATATGTCTGCAAGAGTTTATCCAAAAATGACATCATTCCCCTGATATAGTATTGCACCCGCACAAACATATATGTTATGAAATGCTGAAAATTTGAAAACCCAATTTAAGGGAAACTAATTTTAAAATCATTTACACAAATTTTATATAGATAAAAGTTATATATCATGAAATCTTATTCAATTACCTAACTTTTGTTTTTTTACTTCATCTTCAAATCCGTTAGGGAAGTACCTTTAATTGTGACCTAAAGTCAGAGGTTCCATGTTTTTTCAGTGTTATGTGGCATCTAAAGTGCCTTTAAAGGAGTCCATGATTGTGCACCAGTCCCTATATTATTTAGGGTTAGGTTGTGGTTAACTTTTTCCTCTAGCTCTTTAATCATATCCTTTAACTTCATATTTTCTACTGTATTTGTCTCTCCTTGTTTGGGTGTTTTTTGAATTTCCATTGCTTGCAGTCCAGTCTCCATTATCTCTACCTTGTTCTCCAATTTTCTTATCTTATCGTCTAATTGTTTTTGGATTTCTTCTTGAAAATATATAAATTTATTATGGAGTATGGATTTTAACTCTATTTGGAGGTTAACTTCTCTTTCTTTCCTATGTTTCTCTAAGGAGTCTATATATTCATAAAGTTTAGGCTCTCCTTCTTCCGTACGTTTCTCTACTGACTCCATAAAATCATACAGATTCTATAGGGTAAATCTGATGGGTCTTCCTTTAACTGTTTTTGGAAAATACAATGAATTTTTCATATTTATGTAAAGGTGTAAAATTTTATATAGAATAAACTAAAACTAAAAATAGAAAACAAAATAAAATAATAAAATAAAAATAATAATAAAAAAATAAAAAATAGAGAGGGAAGAAAAGTATGTACCTAAATTAGAGCCCCCAAATAAATTATGAAGATGCCCTAGCCATAGGAGTGGACTGCCCAAAATTTTTACGGAAGGCTTTGTTTTTTGCAATAAATGCCCATCACTCGGGGCCACTGCATTTCCACCATTGGCTAAAATAACCGCAACCCAGGGGCATATAAGTTGTCAAAGTCACCCGATGATACTACACCAACCCTTATGATGGTCGGAGTTTTGGGTGTCTCCTCCTAACTAACTCACCCCTAAGGGGATTGAACTCGGGTCGCCTTTCTAATGAGACCCACGCCTTAACCAAATGAACTAGCCAGATTTGACACTTTCATTTTACTTATTAATTGTATTTGTAGTATTTTCAATATGAAGCTCATGAGAGAGCATTATTATCTTCATTACTTTAATTTTCTTCTTTGAACTAGTTAAAATAAAGATATACGTTTGATCTTCTAAATTAGGGTTAATGACCTCTTTATAGTATCTTACTTCTGTTTTAATTTTAATTCTTTAGCCCCATATTTTCTCTTCAAAGTTAGAGGTGATAATATTTTTAATGTTATTGATATTTTGCAAACTCCCATTCTCATCATTCCATCAATGGTTTATCCAAACCATGACATCCTAATACCAGCCTCTCTTGAGTTGTAGGTGGTCTTGATTAGATTGAAAAATAGTTTTAGGTAGTCTCTGGTCTCCCATGTGATTTATCATGTACTTATACCTCAGGAACCTAGTCCTAGAAATGCTCCCGATGAGGGGAATACCCACTTTTATCAAGAGAAGTTGAGAGGACATATTGTTTTTAATTTTGAGTTTATACATTCTAATTTGTTCAATCTTTCTCTCGGATTCTCTAGAGGTGTTCCAATATCAAACTTCATAATTGTACAAGATAACAAGAGTGACGAGAGTTTCAAATAGGAACAAATCACAAGGTTTGTTAAGTTACAATTGTTTTCATGGCCAAAATAAGCATTCCACCCTCCATTAATCTTTTTATCAATTTTGAAATATTTGTAAGAAGATACTTCCTCCAAGTTATTATTGTCATATACAAAATTTGCATAAGAGGCCTCGACTTGGTAATCATAACTTTTATTTTGTCAATGTTAACAGCGATGCCCATATTAGAGGAAAAATCCTTGAGAATTCTTAATTGCTTATCAAGGTCCAGACACCTTTCCATAAGAACATTATCAACATCATAAAGAAGAAGGATGACGACTATCTCAAATAAGGTTGTTCCAAGGCAGACTACTTCTTCTAAACAACTTTCTAGCTTATCGATCTATATGCCGAAAATAATACAGAAAAAAAGGCAAGTTTGATTAACTCTAATGATTACAATTATTATGTACTCTTCAATTTGTAATTCTTATAATCTAAGCCACAGCTATTTATAGACAATGTATCCAAAACTTTCCTAAAATCTACAAAGAAACATAACAGATTAGGTTTAACATAAGAGATTGGGTTACTATGGTTGCATTGCTTGGGTATTAAAAGGGCTGATACAATGGTGTCCTATAATTAGAGGAGGGGTTATTTTTATCAATGATTTCAATTAAAGGAAGTCATTATATTTCGTAAATGATTTAGTGTTTAAATGAAATAATATATATTTTTAACTGAAATTTACATAATAATTACTTACAGATTCAGCATTTTCTTGCAAACAGGGAAGGATTAGCTGATTTTGACGCTAGCTATCACACTCCATCAGTCTTCACATATCAAAATTACAAGTGAGAGTTGCTAACAGCTAGTCCCTGTTTTTGGAAATCTTTGTCTTTATGTAATTGGCTTATGAAATTGCACAGCTTTCGAAGATATATTGGCTTATGAAATGGCACAGCTTTAGAATATATACAATATGGCTAGAATATATACTACATAATAATTAGTACATTTACATAGTTTATGGTTTGATTAAGTTGATAAAGATTAAATGGTTAAGAGATAACCATAGAAAATAAAACAGTTTGAAATTTTTTTAATTCTTCATACTGTTTTAGTTAAATGGGTTCAGCTCTAAGTTATTATTCTTCATGTTATCCATTTATCAACTATCAATTTTTTTTTCAATTAAACATCTAGTTATATTCCATGAACTCTCTGTTATAATCATTCTTCAGCCATGAGTTATCCATGCATGGCTACCAATTATCCATTCATCACCTAACAGTTATTTTTCATATTATTTTCTTTAAATAATTGTTTATTTCAAATTTTGAATGAATGCCATAGAATCAACCTCGACAGTACACTTGTTTCATCCTTGTCCATAAATGAAAATACATAAATCATAGTCCACCCCAAATCTCAAATAAAAAAATCTATAAATCTAATAATTATTCATGTTTGTTAAAAAATAATAATAATTCATGTTTGTTAAAATCAAATTAGCAAACCATGTGAGCTTCCATATTCAAGCAATTTCACATCACCATTTCCCCTACTAGTTAAGCATTGTCTAAATCACGGTGCATTCCAATTTCTCTATTGGCAATTCACCATTTCGTTAACTGGTTGCCAACAAGACTCTCGTACCATTTTCTACGATTATTTTTCCACTATAATGGATAGCTGCTTATGTGGCCATGCAGAAACTAAAAGATATACTCAAAAAGATATAATTTGTGGTTAGATTAAGTGGATTATGATCAAATGGTTAAGACATAGGGATGAAATAGAAGACACTTTGAAATTGTTTTTATGTCATAACTACCAATTATCCTTTTATCTTTTTATCATTTATGAAATACCATTTATTTTTTATAATTGTTTATTTCGAATTTTGAATATCATAAAATCAATTTTGATGAATTTTTATTTCTTTAACTATATGTCAAACTATCAAAATGCTAAACCATTATTTTTATTAACTTCTATTGGTATAAGCTATTTTTAGGATAAGCTATTTTTAACAACGATTATTTTAGGTTTCACCTTAGAGGTGATATAGCTTTCATAATTTTGAGACTTTTTGAGACTTTTTGGTCTGGTTATTTTGACAATGGACAACATTTTGATTGTGCCATCTATGAAATGTAATTACGTTTTTATAAATACAATTACTATTTTTTCCTGTGGAAAAAAAAAGATTTCATAAGCTCTTTATCCAAATAAGAGAGCTCAAAACCAGTTCTTTGGTACTAAAAACCAAAAAGAATTGTGAATTTATCTATTCTTCTATCTTTTTGCAAATTTGTGTAGGGACCCTCTTCTAAGCAATGATGCTAAAGTCTACGGAGGTGTACATACACTACCCTCCTCAGAATTTCAACCTGTGACCTCCCAAGAGAAAACACATGCTCTTAACCATTAGGCTCACTCATGTTGTAAGACACTTATGATAAGGAGATTATTAAAGGAGATATTTACTTTTATTTTTATTTTGTTAAATTGAGTAATCTAATATCAGATTTTTCATATTAATATATGAAAATTTTAAAGAAAAATATATACTAGCATATCCACATAGTTTGTGGCTCAATCATGTCTATAGGGATCAAATGATTGCTATCATTGACATTCTTCCTATTATCTCTTTATCAACTACAAGTTATTTTTTATTTTTATTTTTTATAATTGTTTATTTGAAATTTTGAAGGTTTACCATAAAATCAATCTAGACTGTACACTTGTCTCATCCTTATCTATGGATAAAAAACATAAACCTTACTCCACCCCAAATTTCAAATAAAAACATGTAAAAAAATAATTAAAATTATTAATTTTTATTTATTATAATCACATTTTATTTTTTAATATAAAAATAAATTCAAATCCTTTTATATATCCATATTATATCTGTATTGTCCAATCTCAACCGAGATGTTGTTAATATAAAAATAGATTCAAATTTATATATCAATATTACATCTATATTGTCCAATCTCAACCGATTTCAACAATGATAATATATATATACGAATGTCTACTACTATAAATCTATTTACCAGTTATTTCTGTGTCACATCATTTTACGCTTGGTATTTCAGGCTTTCAAAATATATTTTGAATTTAGACATAGAAGGTTGAGCTTACACATATGATAATAATATATTTAAATCATATTTTTTATTAAAGCTGTTATCCAATAATAATTATTATATATTTATATAATTTTAATTATATCTGAAAATTATTGGAAAAAAATTACTCTCTGTTATATAATTTTGTTTATAATATGTTTAATTGATAAATTAAGAACATTTTATTAGAAAACATTAGACATCTAAGTAAAATTATATAAAATAACC
>LPNX010173133.1:607811-638210 GCA_001517045.1 Pseudotsuga menziesii
TGTGAAAAATATATTAAGAATAATATATTTATATTAAAAATAAAATCATAAATTATAAAATTGTAAAGAACATATTAAAAATAACACAATATTCTTGGATTATTTCAAAAATATTATTTTAACATTATTATTTTTTAAAAATTACAAGTGAAGCTTTTTCTTCCAATTCTCAAGAACATTCACATTATCTACAGTGTAATAATAATAGCCATCCTTCGCGGAGAAACACAATAATAGTTAATAAGTCCCATACGTGCTTGTAAAATTTCTCGTCACCCGAACAAGGAACTTCCTAACATTTGTATATAGTTTCCAAATTGAAAGCGTATGTGAAATGCATACGTATCTTCGGAAAAAATAGAAGGAAAATTAATTTGTACATGAAATTGCATGTACCGAAATTCAAAAAAAAATTAGGTAACTTTCCGTCCATTACCGATTCAGATGTAAACACGCGGCCATCTAATAAATCTTCCACTTCCATGAACATGTGTTTAATATTATATGAACTTTTTCATCCCAAGTTAAAGAGGGATTCCAAGGGTGGAGAACCGCTTTGCCCTTGATTTCTCCAAAGTCATATCACGGCGGTTTGATAGGTAACCTTTTCTCCAAATCGATGAATTCAACTATTTGGTACCAAATATGGAAGTTGTTGGAAAATATCATTCATGCGGATAAAGGTTGTTTCTCTTGTTTGAATCGTTCAAATCTAGAACAAAACACGTTACAATACAAAAAAACTTTCCTTAAAAGTGTAGATTACTTGAATTAACTGTTTTCATGCATTTTAATGGGTGGATCTGAAGATCTGAAATTATTGTGCTTGAGCTATGCGGTGAATGACCCTGCATAGACACAGAAGGACACATACCACATGAGATTAACAAGATAATCTATATTTCTATATCAATGACCGAGAAAGATAATAAACAAAGAATTATAATGAGATATACAGTGTTTATGGGAAAGAAAACAATGTTTGTATTTATAATAAAATAGGGAGAGATCACAACCAAGCCTTGGTGTTCAGAGCTTCTACCAATGGAACCTTGCCTCTAATGACTCCAAGAAGGCCTGGGATTATCTAACCAGAGTCTAGATACTTTCACACAACCTTCCTCCCCTTTCCCATGAGGGGTGAGCCACTATTTAAATGTCACAATGGATAGAATGGGTTGAGGATTCAAAGGAGAAGGTTGTGGGATCATCCTGATTCCCAAGTATAGGGAATTCGATCTACACCTTTCCAGAAACTCAGGGATGAGGTTCCACGAAGGTATCTTCGAGAAACATCTTGAAACTTCTTCTTTTTACCTTTTTAAGTCAAGCATGACACTTTGCATAAGGGTAACAAGCGGTATTGAGGGGCACAACTCATTGCAAGAAGGAAACAAGTGGTAGCACCACTCCTTGCTAGTGAACAAGGTGTGGTTTCCATCATGAGCACCGCCTGTTGTTAACTGACAAGGCATGGTGGTGGTTCAAACCAAGGAAAAATTAAGGGAATAAGCCTCCTTTCACCATTTATTCACTCCATACCTTGGGGAATTAGAGCAAATTATGAGATATTCATCTCATAACATGATGGTGACGATATTTTGGTGTAATGTAACTCCCCCCAAAGTATGAGGCTAGAGGAACGATAGGAAAAATATTTTGACAGAGTAGGTTATGACACATTGACACATGTCTCAAGCGATTCACAACATCGTTGATGATAAATACAATGCAAATCCATGTGAGATATAACAAGTCATGGCTATTGAGATACAATGTAGATCCATGCCAACAAGACTCAAATTTTGACATAGCTACCAGACATATAATGTCACGATCTATGCCTTACGAACACAAATCTGAGCACAACCATGAACATACAATGTGGATCCATGCAATGACTCATACAAAATATTCCATCCCAACATGGGAGGAGGAAAAATTCCCAATGAACACCCATGGTCTTCATCTTGTTCTCAAGAAAGTACAATTCTATCCATGTGAATATATGTATTGAAGTCAAACATGCTAGAAACCACTTTATTACTGGTCAATGATGTGAACCATTAACAAGTGTCAAGGAAATCACCATTAATGTCAATGATTTCCGAGATGCCCAAGTACATTCCTCAAAATGTGGATAGATGGACTGATGTTGAACAATCGGTTGAATCCTTCAATCAAAGGCCAATGTGGCAAAGCCTATTGTCGAAAGTGAGGAAAGTTCCTTCCATTAAGACATGAAGATCTCAAGGTACTAACTTGTTTCTAAGACTAGTTCCCAGAAGATGCATTGATGTCGACATGAATAGTCTCGTCAAAGGAGGGCCATGATGAATCCCACATCAACGACATGGAACTTGGAAAAAAATAGTAAAGCTCTAATTATTACCTGCAAGTAGGGAATTATGTAATCGCCTAGTTTTGAATAATTGTGCCACAAATATTATTGTTTTTTATTCTATGATTTTTCAAATAAATTAACTTGTTTTCCTAACTTTTTATTCACCGCCCTCTTATTATTCAAAAACACTTTTTGTCTTTGTTTTGAAGGTTCTAACATATGACAACTACAACTCCCTGACATGCCCTGACGTACTTGACAATTGTTATGTTCATAGAATGACAACGATTGTGTTCTTGGAAATGTCACTGCCTCGGCCTCTATACATTTCCTTGAAACACTACATGATAGTTTTGTCTAGCATCTTGCATGACTATTTTGCGTGGCATGTAGCATGTCATCAATAATCATCCATAAAATTCCATTGAAATATCCTTAATAGAAGGCCAAGGACAATTAATCGAAGGCCAAGGAAAATACTGTTAAAGTTCACACCGACACAGATGAAAGATCTTATGCTTTGAGAAACATAATTTCAAAGACGATGAGGCAGAAATTCTTGATGGAGGATCCACCCTCTGCCACTTATGTAGCCGCCCTCAGTTCTGTCACTCTTTCTCTCAATTCCTGTCCAGTTTCTTCCATTATTTAATTTTCTTTCCGGCCTTCTTGCATATGCTAATCAAACGCTGGTAAAAACCCCTTCAGTACCTCACCTTCTCTCTGGTATTTTAAATCCTTACGCAATCATATCCCACGTTACCACCCAATCCCAACATTATCTCATACATTTTGCTACCCATTTCTTAGGTTGACTGCATCACAAAATGTCGATTCATTTATGTGCTTCCAACTATAAGAATCTCCCAATCTTCTTCAACTCTGTGTACACATCATCTTCCTACATTCAATTTGATTCAATTCTCTTCACTTGCAAGGAAATCAGCTAATTCTTCTAATCATGAAGACTCACAGATGCATTACTCTCCTGACAAAACATATCCGACGATGCTCTCTATAGTGCAACCAGCAATGAAAAAAGCGGTCGCCAATGAGAAAATCATGGGGGCATCCTTGGTCCGCCTTCACTTCCACGATTTCTTTGTCAATGTAAGAGAACAAAAAAATAATTTCATTCAGCTAATCGTAACGGACTCTATAATCGGATAAAGGGATGGTTTGAATTCCTGGTAGTAAAAGTAGTTTTAACTGTTCATATTCTTTAGACTATATAAAGCGAATTTCAGGGACTGAATGGGAAAAGCGGTGGCTCTTAGGCTCAGAGTCATTCACATTGGTTTTGGTTATTGAGTTTCATTCACAAGAGAAACTACATTGATTATATTGCTTCGATTTTCCCTTCCATATTTCCGTAAATATGTTTGTGTGCTGATTTTGTGTTGTGTATTTTAATTGTGTGCCATAAGATTTGCTTAAACTATGGACAGAACAAGCTTAATGTGTAGTACTATGGGATCACTTATAAATATATGGATTGATTATAAGAGATTCTTATGCAACAAGGATATTACTAACATAATTTCATATGTGCTAATATGTGCAGAACATAAGATATTTCACAGCATGCGCTAATTTACTCATAACTTAGTCAGAAATTATCCATAAGAAATGGCCATAGCAGAATAAACAAACACTCAAAGACTCCAATATATGTGTGTCCAAGCACTTTAGATGGGTTGAAAGATTCAATCAAATTTCCATAAACCTCATTGTAATTTATTACATCTTGAACTCTAGTTCTCAGATGTGGTATAGAGATCTATGTGGCTACCAAGCACCTAGAACAAGAAAAAGAAATTGAGGTTTAGATATCTAATGGAGTAAGATATTGAGATTTATATTCTTTAATGGAGTAAGATATTTAAAGTTAAGGTGTTCATTGATAAAGGATACTAACTTTACACATCTCATCTACTCTAAAATGTACATGTTTCTGTAAGTGTATTAACCAAAAGAGATGTTATTTAAAATCATAATGCTTTTCATTGATGTACAAAATCCATAGTATCTTCTAAAAAACAAAATACAAAGGCATTATAATTTGGTGCAAGGCCCGTGTCTGCTTAAAACTTAGCATTAGCTCCACGAATTGAGTCTTTAATGGGATGCTTACTTTAGTTTACGCCAAAACAATAGAAAATGAAAGGAGAGCGTCTCACCCCATACAACAAGCAAACAATCTCTATCGCAAAAGAGATGAAAACAATGGAATACCATTCTCCTCTTCACGGGAATCAAAATAAAGGACACTGAGCATGGAAGATGGAATATCACCCTATTTTACTGGAAGTCAAGCCCCTACCTCCTCGACATACACAATTTAATAGTGAAGGATGCAGAGAACAATCAACAGCAGAAGTGCCATCTTGATATTTATTTATGTCCACTACTGCAATATTTTATGAAATCTCTTAGGAATGATAAAAAAAATCTCGTGCTGTAATTGAAACACAATTCTAGATTACAAGTGGTCCTTCCTCTGTTGAATATTGTATTCATTTACAAAATTGTGGCTATCACATTCAAATATGTCTGCGTTTTATAAAAATTGAGGCGATCTCATTCAAATGTTTGCGTTTTATTTAAATGGTTTCTATCTCATTCAAATGTCTGTTTTCTAAAAATGATGGCGATCTCATTCAAAGGTCTGTGTTTTATTATTTAAATGGTGGCGATATCATTCAAAGGTCTAGGTTTAATTTAAATGGTGACGATCTCATTTAAATGTTTGCGTTTTATAAAAATGGCAAATATGATAAGATCTGGTGCATAAACTATTTTTCTTGCCATCTATTTTGAGATATGAATTCTAAGTCTCTTGATCTCATTTCTCCTTATTAATCTTTTGAAATATGTTTATCCTAATTCCTTTTTCTAAATCTTCCATTTTCTTTCCTAGTATCTATTTATATTACTAGCCTTTTTTATTAGCCTTTACTTTGGAATATTAACTCTAGTAAATTTATTTGTTAACAAGTATTATATTTTAAATCATGCATAAATCATTTTCACTAAAATCCACCCACTTCCCCGTCATCTCCGTTCATCTCCGTTATGTTTAAATCATTCATATAATTTGTTATAACCGTATGTTGCAGCTGCAACCGTTCTCCCCAAATTTCTTAAAATTTTGGGCCCCTCCTCATGATTTAGCGTTGTTTTTAATCATTGGATCCTTTGAACCTTTTGGTCGTGCTTTAGTGTTGGATGATTTTAAAAGATCGACTCTTGGCCTGTTTTCGGAGATTGTGTGTGTTTCAAGTTGTTTGGGTCGTCGATTGTGAGTTTTGTTTTGCTGATGGTTTTTTGAAAGGCCGCTATTTCAGAGGTGAAATGTATTTTGACCATTGTTGAATTTTAAAACTCTCTGAACACTTAATTTTTATATTGATCGGGCGTCATTTTTTGTTTAATCGGAAGCCGTAGCCGTTTTCTTCTTTCGCCGTTGTGGCTCCCAAAGTGGCTAAGCACCCGAAGTATAAAGCCTTTCGACTGCCGATGCGTGTTAACCCTTTAGTCGCGTACCTATAGCCTTTTCTCTTCCGCCGTTGCGACTGGGAAAGTCATTTGGCTTCCGATGTGGTGTCTTCCGACTTCTGACTAAAGCTTTTCCCGCCCGCATTTTGCGCATCTTTAGCCTTTCCTCTTTCGCCGTTGTGGCTCCCAAATCGGCTAAGCACCCAAAGTCCAAAACACTCCGCCAGCTGATGCATCAGTCTTTTAGTCACTTGCCCATAAATTTTTCTTCTTCCGCTGTTGCAGCTCCCAAAGTAGTTAAGCCTCTGAAGTGTAAAGCCTTCCAACTTCTGATTGAGAGTGTTCCCGCCTGCGGATCGCGTATCCTTAACCTATCCTTTTCCGTCGTTACAGCTAGGAAAGCCTTTTCACGTTCGATGTCGATATCCTTTCGGCTTTCGATTCAGAACTTTCCCGCTCAAGGCTTAGTCAAACTCTTCCGTTTATTAAAATTCTCAGATCAAGGGATGCACTGGCCATTTTCTTGTGGATTAGCCATTTCAGGTGGTTTAAGTTAACGTTTAAAATGCCATTTCAATGAATGATGTACGTCGTTTGATTGCAGGTGGTTTCCGGAGCTTGGTCAAATCACTACGGCGCGCAGGCATAGCTAGGCAGGTTTTGGAAGAAGTCGAACTGTGGCCGTCCGGATCACTAGTAGGACAAAGGAAGGAAAAGACAAATTGACTGGCGACAAAGGCACATGCCAGAAAGATCTATCAGTTACTAATCAGATCATGAATGCATACCAAAAATAAAATGGGAAGATGAAATGTTTTAAGGGAGGGGAAAAGTCATATGTTGGGGAACCCAAGCGATCTACTGTTTTGTTTAAATATTTGAAAGTTAATATCTAGAGGGGCTTTTTCCCTGGAAAAACTTGTAACTTAATGCTTGTAAGAGGAACTATTTCGTTTTACAACCAGAGACTACAAATTTTGCCTGCTGGAGGAAGTACTATGTGGAATATGTCAATGTGATTAAATGAGCAATGTTGAATGTGAACTATTTCACTTTCATCTATGCCTCATTAGCTGTAAGAGTGTTCTAATTTCTTGAACCTATGTTCTTGTCTGAATGTTCTTCAGTACCTTTATGATGTCTCTTCCACTATGAGTAATGCAAATTTTAACTGTTGATGAGCTATCTTATCATATATACTTGTATTCATGTTTATATGTTTGGTTATAAGAACAACAATCTATGATTTGCCATAACACATGAATAGGGGTGCATTAATCATGAATGAATACCCAGTTCTCTAGAGATAGTTTAGTTAGTATTTATTTTCTTGCATGATTTGGATGCTTGTGAGTTCTAAGACGAGAGGTAAGAACCTGCGCATCACATTGTGACTACTCTTTCCATCTTCATCACCCTGCATGGTTAATTAGGCACTTGCATATCATACTTAAGTCAAAAAATACAAATACACGGTGGATCGGGCCGCAACCGGTAAAATCTTTGTTTTGTTACTTGACCTACGGTAGCTGGACCGCAAACTGGACGGATTCCCTATACCAAACAGTCATGGGCTAATTGGGAACGTTGACTGGGGAGAATCCTTTGCTGTTGTCGCCTGCGAATTTCCAGGCCCCAATAGTTTTGGCGCTAGAAGGAGGGCTGCCAGTGCATGGCTGGCCAAGGAAACCCGTTTTCCCGAGATTATTCCACCGGTAACAGTTATGAAAGAAATGGACTTCATAATCCAATTCCGGAAGAAAGGAATAGAGAACATCTATATTCTGTTGGCAATGAAGTTGTTAATGACCTGAGAAGACACACCAGGGCATATGTAAAGAATATTGGAGGATTGCCAATTATCCCTGAATTGCCCAGAACAGAATATAAAAAGAAAGATCATCCTATAGTAGAAGACTCAGTGTTGGTTGGAGACTGGGAAGAACTTGTAGAAACAACCTTACAGGAGGTTGTACTACCTTTGAATCAAGAAGGCCCAGATACCCCTCATAGTTCTCTTGCTCACACTCCTATTGTCTCACCTCCTCACTCTCCACCCAGACTCATGGCAGGAGTAAATGCTAATCCACCACCCAACCTACCAAATCCACCACCTGCCTAGAGAGCCAAATCACCTTTAAATCTAACGCCTCCGCTACATGATTTACCTCAGTCCTTTGAAAAGATGCTGCCCAAATTCGACCCAAATGAGAAGATACTAGTAGATGATCACCTGCAAAGTTTTTACTTGGCGATAGAAGGGTTGAGGGTTGGGGAGTATGAGGATGCAGTTTGCATACTATTTCCACATACCCTTAAAGGAGCTGCAGCATCATGGTATTTTGGGTTGTCTGCTAACTCTATCCCTGATTGGGATACCTTCGAGAGAATTTTCAGAAGTAAGTATGCGATTCAAAAGACTCATGCAGCCCTCATGAAAGGACTATGTGCCTTGAAGAAAGAGAGAAAGGAGAAGGTGCACAGTTTTACTCAAAGATTTCCAGCATACCTCAAGAATTTTTCTGATGCTGACAAACCTTCGGACAAGGTCCTGATTGAATATTATACCTCAGCTTTAGGCCCTGAGTTGGCCATGTTTGCCAAAATAAGGGCCAAACCTACTTTGGCAGAAACCTATGCAGAGGCAGAAGTAGTGGAGGCTGAAAGAGAAAGTATTGAAGATTATCCAGAACAATCAGGAGAGAAAGGTACGGGAAGGAAAGCCTTATTGTTTACTAAGCTAAGGAAGAGAAATCACCATATTTTGAAAATATGTCAAAAATGATGCAGAAGCTTTCCAACAAAATCATAGATTTGGAGAAAGAGAAGGAAACACAAAAGTTCTATAAGCCCTATTATAAGAAAAGAGAGGATAACAATCAGTCTCAACCTCCTCCTCACAATGCTGCATCTATGAATTTAATAGAGGTAGCCATGGACAATTTTTGCACTTTCCACCAACAACCACACTCTGAAAAGAATTGTCCTCAATGGATAAACTCAGTGACGTTGGTCATGAATCAACTGTTGGATTCTAGATTAACAGAAGAAGGACATGAAGAAAGAAAAGAGAATACTACTTCAACGAAAGAAAAAGAAGAGGAAACCATGGTTTTGTGGGATTCGGTTTCACTATTTGATGCTGAAGAGGAAAAGAATCAAGGGTACAAGGATGTCATGGAAACCAACGTAGCAACAAGAAGCCAAGGGTTGGTTAAAGAAGACAGTCTCATACTCCCAAAAATTAAGAGGCTTCAGCGAAATGTTAAGAAATTTCAAAATAAATCCTTAGCTGGTAAAATTCCAGAATTCACTATTACCAGCCAAGATCCTACGCAGAATAATACGTTGGCCAAGCCAAATGAAGAAAAGATGAATGCTGATAAACCTCATCCCATTGAGCAGCAGATGGACTATGACATCGTGGAAGATTTAAAGAAGGTAAAAGCGAATGTTTCACTATTCGAAATGTGTAAAGTGCCGCAGCAAAAAGAAAGACTATTGAAAGCACTTGAAGCATTGGATGAGAAGCTTCCCACTGTCAATCAACCTCAGGAAGAAGAAGAAATCGGAGAAACCAGCATTGGAGGTAAGTCTAAAAGCAAACATCCACCTTTCCTCCTCACATTTGAAATTTTCAATCACAACGTGCATAATTGCTTGGTAGACTCAGGGGCATCGGTTAATGTCATGCCAATATCAGTCTGTAAAAAGATCAATGGGCAGCCTAAGCCATCCACGTGGAGGGTTGTTTAGTTGGATAGGATAGATGTAAAGGTAGTTGGTGAGATGGAGGATGTCCTAGTCCGTTTGGCATCAAATGATAAAGTATGCCAAGTCATTAATATTGTGGTGGCTGATATACCAGACGCGTATGGTCTTGTCCTGAGCAGAGATTGGTCGGCCAAACTCAATGGATATTTTTCTTCTAATTGGTCACATTTGTGGTTGCCGTATAAAGGAAGTCCGAACCAAATTAAGATTTTGAGGGAGCCTCACATGAACTATAACGTTACTCAATTGGATGAGAAGAATGAACCAGTGGATTCTGTATTGGGAAACTATTTTATTGATTTGGAACCAGGAAATTACCAAGAAGAAGAAGCCAGCAACACATCAGACACTTAGCCTGATCTCCTTCAATTCTCACAGACTGATGAGATTGACTGTAACATAGTAAACTTAGCAGTAGGAGTAGATTCGCATTCAGTAGTTAGTGATTTTTGGACTTTATTTTTTGATGGCTCTAAGACATTAGAAGGGTCAAGGGCCGGTTGTGTCTTGATCGACCCCCAGAAGAATAAACATTTTCTTTCATGTAGATTAGAGTTTGAATGAACGAATAATACAGCTAAGTATGAAGCGCTGGTGCAGGGCTTGAGGAAAGCGATTGAATTAAAGGTAAGTAATTTAAAAGTTTTTGGAGACTCTGAAATTATTGTGAAACAAATCCAGAATCAAATACATTGTGTTTCCCCTCACTTGAAGGCTTACCAAAATGAGGTATGGGACCTACTTAAATGTTTTAATGCATTCAATATTATTTCAATTCCAAGACTTAAAAATGCAGCAGCTGACCTGCTGACCACATTAGCCGCTAGGCTGGTACCTACCAATAATCGATGCTCTGTTTAATTGCTTTTCAGGCCCTTGGTACCTGATATGATCACCAATCTATGAGTGTTCGATGATGACAAGCAGATTATAGAATGTTTAACAAATGATGAGGTATTTAAAGGAGCCATTATAGACAATGAAGAACATCAGGCCGAGCTGAAGTATGATAATTTCATTCCTAAAGGTGTCAGAATGTTAGAAAAAATGTTCAATTTAAATGAAAAGTTCAGAAGACCAGCCAACATGAAGACCCACAACTCATCTCTACAATTCGAGCTTATAAATTTAGGGATTGAGACGAATCCTAAATTTGTGAATCTTGGCAAATGTTGTTCACCAGTAGAAAGAGATAGGTTCGTCAGTCTGTTTAAACAATATAAAGATGTTTTTGCCTGGACATACGAAGATTTGAAAACATACGACACCAGCATCATCAAGCATGTTGTCCCCATCAAAGCCGGCGTCAAGCCGTATCAGCAACCTTTAAGAAAAATGCATCCAAAATTGGAACTGCTGATTCAGAGTGAAGTGAAGAAATTATTGGATGCTAGAATCATTTTTAAGGTCAGACACTCTGAGTGGGTATCAAATCTGGTACCAGTAAGGAAAAAGACTAGAGAAATCAGACTATGCGTGGATTTCAGAAATTTAAACCGCGCTTCAGATAAAGATAACTATCCTGTGCTACCCATGGAGCAATTACTACAAATGGTCTCAGGTTCTGAACTGTTTTCATTATTAGATGGTTTCTCTGGCTACAATCAAGTATTAGTAGCCGAAGAAGACAGATTGAAGACAACGTTCAGGACCAAATGGGGAACCTTTGCCTACAGAAGGATGCCCTTTGGGCTTATAAATGTTGGAGCAACGTTTCATAGGGCTATGGACATAGCTTTCCATGGATTGATTGGCCGTAGTGCTGTAGTGTACCTTGATGATATTACGATATTCTCAAAGAAGAGAGAAGAGCACGCGGTTCATTTAAGGCAGATTTTTGAACGCTGTCGAAAATATGGCATCTCACTCAATCCCAAAAAGTGTGTGTTCGCTGTCACGGAGGGAAAATTGCTGGGTCATATAGTTTCAAAGAAAGGAATCTCTATAGATCCAGAAAGAATTAAGGCCATTGAATAGATCCCGTTACCCCATAATGAAAAAGGGATGCAATCATTTATGGGAACTATAAACTTCGTGCGAATATTTGTGCCTGATTTCACTCAGATTGTCAAGCCGCTGCAGCAGATGGTGAAGCAAAATGCACAATTCAAATGGACTGAGATTAAGAATAATGCATTTAGCAAAATTAAAACTGCTGTTGCACACGCACCCTCCTTGAAAAGCCCAGATTTTGATAAAGACTTTATTCTGTATACCTTTGCATCCAATGATTCGCTAGCAGCTGTGCTTACGCAAAAGGAAGATGGGGGGGATGAATTCTCAATATCTTTCATGAGCACTGGTCTGCAAGGGGCCGAATTAAATTACCCAGCCATTGATAAACAAGCTTACGCAGTATTCAAAGTAGTGAAGCAATTTAGGCCTTATATTTTAAAAAATAGAACCAAGGTAATCATCCCCTATTGAGCTGTAAGGTCCCTTCTTGTACAGAAAGAGTTAGGAGAAAGAAGGGGCAACTGGGTAACAACTCTTCAAGAGTACGACCTTGAATTCAAGCCATCCTCTATAGTTAAAGGACAAGGGTTGTGCAAATTGATGACTGAAAATGGAAAAAATGAAGAACACGCCTGGGAGGATGAAGCTGAATTACATGTAATGGAGGTATGTCCTTTGTTTACAGCTCCCGAGTCTTGGTATAGAGACCTCGTGCATTACCTGCAGGCAGGGCTATTGCCAGAACATTGGAATTCTAAGCAAAGAAGAGTGCTGCGTCTTAAATCAGCTTCCTATCAAATTGTTGAAGGAGTATTATTCAGAAAAAATTATGACGGAGTTCTTCTCAGATGCTTAGAGAAAGAAGATGCAAAGAAAGTAATGTCAGAATTGCATGATGGTCCTACTGGGGGACATTATTCAGGGGATACTACAGCCCACAAAATCCTCAAAGCCAGTTACTATTGGCCTACGCTCTTCAAAGATGCACATGCACATGTCAGGAAGTGTGATATTTTCCAAAGCTGTAGTGGGAGACAACCTAAAGCAGCAGCACCCCTAAAGCCTGTGATGATCACGGGGCCATTCGAGCAATGGGGGTTGGATATCATTGGAGAAATAAAACCAAATTCCTCCCTACAACATAAGTACATTTTGATCGCGATCGATTATTTCACTCGCTGGGTCGAAGCAGTCCCGCTGCGCAAAATAAATCAAGACGAGGTCATCAGCTTCCTGCAGGACCACATCATGACCAGGTTTGGAGTTCCAGTTTCGTTAGTTTTTGATAATGCTACGTACTTTTCATCAATTAAATTAACTACTTTTTCTCATGATAAAGGGATAAAATTGCATTATTCTGCTAATTACTATCCACAAGGAAATGGCCTGGCTGAATCCACTAACAAAAATCTGATTAGAATTTTAAAGAAGACTGTGATAGAAAACCAGAGGAGCTGGAAGTCAGCGCTACCAAACGCCCTTTGGGCCGATAGAGTCACCCCCAAGTCTGCAATAGGAGTGTCTCCGTATACCTTGATGTATGGTAAAGAAGCCATTATTCCCCCCAACATCATGTTACCCTCTTCCATAATAGCTCAAGATTCCAGAGGGTCGGAGAATGAAGTTTTGCAGATAAGGATATGCAATCTTCTGAAAGCAGAAGAGGCTAGATCTCAAGCCAGAGAACGCTTTAAGCAACAGCAGGAGTTAGTAAAGAGATGGTTCGACAAACATAAAGTTGTAACCAAATACTTTGAAGTGGGAGACTTAGTCCTCAAATGGGATCACCCCCATGATGAGAAAGGAAAGCATACTAAATTCCAGCAGTTGTGGGTAGGCCCTTTTCAGATTGCGGCAAAGCTTGGCCCTTCTACTTATAAGTTGCAATATTTACAGGGGTGGGAGGAGAACTTACCAGTAAATGGTTTGGTTCTCAAGCCTTATTTTTCTTGAGTTTCTTTGAGTTCTTCTGTCTTGTATATAAATAATCTGTTTGGCTGTCTTTTGAGTCATGTTTTCAGTTGGTTTTAGTTTTAGTTTTCTTGATTTCAATAAAGGGAATGAGCCCGTGGTTGCATGGGGAACACCAATTTTTTTTGGGAATGATAAACATTTTTGGGTATCAGACTGTGTGTTGCTGTTGGTCTAAAATAACTTCTTCCAGTTTAGCAGTTTTCTCGAATAGCTCTGAGTGCATTGAAGTCCTGCTTAACCCATGTGAAATAAACCGGATTCAAAGAGTCTGGAATACTATGTTGAGGATCCATCCACATCACACTTAAAATTTTCTAAGGGGCGACAGCAAAGGACCCATGGAAAGGAGCAAGGTGAACATTATATTAAATATAAATGATCCCATGCCAAGAAATGAATGCCAAAAGGCAAATAAGAGTAAAAAAACTCCTATGAAAGCATCATACATCAAAGCAAATGCTGAATCATAAGTACTAAATTGCCGAAAGTTCCTCTCCGTCCGTGAGCTGAAACATGAAGTACACCGCTCACACAAAAGGACACTATGGGATAGAGGAGCCTGAATTAAAATTTAGAAAGAAAGGCATGCAGGAGGACTCATATGAAAAGGGACAAAAGTCCAAAAGCACAAAAAGTGCTAAAGTGGCATGGGAATGAGGAACACACGAATATTTCTGTTTACCATATGCAACAATCATGTGGTGTCCAAGCTATCAGCTACCTGAAGACAAAAGTAATAATGAAATTCATCCTCTAGCCTCAACAAAGTTATCTGGACTTGAAAATCTTGGTTTCCACTCTCCCAAAATGGACTATCATCAATGATTAAAGGTACAGACTTCCGTCGTTTGAGAAATCCAGATAGCTGGAAGAATTCAATAGATGCATTTGTTGTTAAGCAGTCAGTCACTCAAAGAATAATCACCCAGAGATCTAGGTTCACCAGGTAATCGCCAATTGTTGCAGCTGCAACCGTTCTCCCCAAATTTCTTAAAATTTTGGGCCTCTCCTCATGATTTAGCGTTGTTTTTAATCATTGGATCCTTTGAACCTTTTGGTCATGCTTTAGTGTTGGATGATTTTAAAAGATTGACTCTCGGCCTGTTTTCAAAGATTGTGTGTGTTTGAAGTTGTTTGGGTCGCCGATTATGAGTTTGGTTTTGCTAATGGTTTTTTGAAAGGCCATTGTTTCAGAGGTGAAATGTATTTTGACCATTGTTGAATTTTAAAACTCTCCGAACACTTAATTTTTCTATTGATCAGGCGTCATTTTTTGTTTAATCGGAAGCTGTAGCCATTTTCTTCTTCCACCGTTGCGGCTCCCAAAGTGGCTAAGCACCCGAAGTATACAGCCTTCCGACTGCCTATGCGTGTTAACCCTTTAGTCGCGTACCCGTATCCTTTTCTCTTCCTCCATTGCGGCTGGGAAAGTCATTTGGCTTCTGATGTGATGTCTTCCAACTTCTGACTAAAGCTTTTCCCGCCTGCGTTTCATGCGTCTCTAGCCTTTCCTCTTCCGCCGTTGCGACTCCCAAATTGGCTAAGCACCCGAAGTCCAAAACGCTCCGCCAGCCTATGCATTAGTCTTTTAGTCGCTTGCTCGTAAATTTTTCTTCTTCCGCCATTGCGGCTCCCAAAGTAGTTAAGCCTCCGAAGTGTAAAGCCTTCCGACTTCCGATTGAGAGTGTTCCTGCCCGCGGGTCGCGTATCCTTAACCTCTCCTTTTTCGTCGTTGCGGCTAGGAAAGCCTTTTTGCGTCCAATGTCGATATCCTTCCGGCTTCCAATTCAGAACTTTCTCGCTCGAGGCTTAGTCAAACACTTCCGTTTATTAAAATTCTCAGATCAAGGGATGCACCTGGCCATTTTCTTGTGTATTAGCCATTTCAGGTGGTTTAAGTTAACGTTTAAAATGCCATTTCAACGAATGATGCACGTCGTTTGATTGCAGGTGGTTTTCGGAGCTTGGTCAAATCACTACGGCGCGCAGGCATAGCTGGGTAGGTTTTGGAAGAAGTCGAACTGTGGCCGTCCGGATCACTAGCAGGACAAACGAAGGAAAAGACAAATTGACTGGCGACAAAGGCATAGGCCAGAAAGATCTATTAGTTACTAGTCAGATCATGAATGCATACCGAAAATAAAATGAGAAGATCAAAACGTTTTAAGGGAGGGGAAAAGTCATACGTTGGGGGACCCAAGTGATCTACTATTTTGTTTAAATATTTGAAAGTTAATAGCTAGAGGGGCTTTTTCCCTGGAAAAACTTGTAACTTAATGCTTGTAAGAGGAACTATTTCATTTTACAACCAGAGACTGCAAAATTTTCTTGCTGGAGGAAGTACTATGTGGAATATGTCAATGTGATTAAATGAGCAATGTTGAATGTGAACTATTTCGCTTTCAGCTGTTCCTCATTAGCTGTAAGAGTGTTCTAATTTCTTGAACCTATGTTCTTGTCTAAATGTTCTTCAGTACCTTTATGATGTCTTTTCCACTATGAGTAATGAAAATTTTAACTGTTGATGAGCTATCTTATCATATATACTTTTATTCATGTTTATATGTTTGGTTATTATAAGAACAACTATCTGTGATTTGCCATAACACATGAACAGGGGTGCATTACTCATGAATGAATACCCAGTTCTCTAGAGATAGTTTAGTTAGTATTTATTTTCTTGCATGATTTGGATGCTTGTGAGTTCTAAGAGGAGAGGTAAGAACCTGTGCATCACATTGTGACTACTCTTTGCATCTTCATCACCCTGCATGGTTAATTAGGCACTTGCATATCATACTTAAGTCAAAAAATACAAATACAAGGTGGACCGGGCCGCAACCGGTAAAATCTTTGTTTTGTTACTTGACCTACGGTAGCCGGACAGCAAACCGGACGGATTCTCTATACCAAACAGTCACGGACTAATTGGGAACGTTGACTGGGGAGAATCCTTTGCTGTTGTCGCCTACGAATTTCCAGGCCCCAACACCATATTTTGTTTTTAATAAAGATTGATAAAAGAAGTAAAATCAAAATTTGATTGACTTGTACAAGCTTCTTAGGTTTTGGCTTTTGTGCTCTTCTTGGGTTTTGGATTTTGTGCTATTTCTATTTTGGCTTTTGTGCTTTTTAGGTTTTGGTTTTTGTGCCTTTTTTCAAGTCCATGATTTGGGCATATGGTTTTTATAAGTTTTTATTTTTCCTTTTTTAGTTTTGATTTTGTATTTTTAGTTTTTTAATGAAATAAGATTAAGTGAGGATACATTTTATTAAGATTTAATGTTTTTTTTTATAAATAATTTTGTTTGAGATTTATAATTTTTATAAATAGTTTTGATGGACAAATAAAATAAAACTCAGTTGCTTTGTTTCTCTTTTATAACTGTCTCTGGTAACACTATGGAGTGCGGTCATTTTTTGTATGTTCATTAAATTTTTTTATATGTCTTTGAAACATTTCACTTGTATATAAGTCAAGGACAAATTGATTGTCTATATTTGCAATCAAGCTTCTAGAATATGTTCTGTAGATACATCATGTAAATTTAGACTTACTTGCCATCCTAAAAAGTAGGGAATATGCAGCTTTGCTACTAAGTCTTGTTTATTTACAAAATATATACTTTCCAAAAAGTGCAAAGAATAATATTGGACCAACATTGGTTTCGCTAGAGACATGTGGCATGAAAGGAATGTATTCCCATTTATTTCAAGATTAGAGCTCAACGCCATTCTCAGCCAAAAAAAAATTGCACAACACTTTCTGTAAGAGCATGGTGGCCATCAGGGATCAAAATTGAAGTCGTCATTGCCCTTCAAGAGCCTTCTAGCTTGTCATAGAAGGGCAATTTTTTTTTGCTATGCAAATGAAATTTTAAAAAAAAAATTACTTGTCAAATATGAAGTAAAGATTATTTTTAATTTTTTCATTTGAAGGGTAGAAAATATTCCTATAATATATTAAACTTTTCAAAATATATCATACTTTTAATATATATTATAAAAAAACTATTTAAATTTTGTTAAATAGTAAAAATAATATATGTTTATAGAAAAAACCTCAACTTGTATAAATATGTTACTAGTATGTTACTAATTTTAAGACACATAATTTAGTTAAAATAATATATATTTATAGAAAAAAACTCATATTACTCTTTTATGAGTATGTTACTAATTTCAAAACACATAATTTAGTTTTTACTAATTTTAAAACATAAAATAAATTTAGTTATTTATGAAGTTATCAACTATTTATTTAACATATTAGCTAACTTTTTTCATAATTTTAGAAAGTGAACTTTCTTAAATCTTAATTTTTTTTTCCATAATTTTTCGAAAAAAAAAACTTTCTCAAATTTTTTTTTTCAACCCTTATTTTTTTTCCATAATTTTTGAAAATAGAGCTTTCTCAAACTTCTTTTTTCATAGTTTTTAGAATGAAAGCTTTCTCATGCTTTATTCTTTTTTTTGGAAAAACTTTACCTCAGTATAAATCCAATAATAGGCTCATAAGTAAATCCCGGAGTCCGGAGATCCAGAGATCAATTCATCCAGAGTTTCTCACGGCTTGTTCTCGTAGCGGATGTGTGGAATTTTCATCCACAGATCGATTTGCAATTTCCTGGACACGGTTTCTCACGGCTTGTTCTCATAGCGAATGTGTTCTCATAGCGGTTGATGTACCAGTAAAATGCTCCACTAGTTTCTCACTACATGTTCTCATAGCTGTTGCTGTACCAGTAAAATGCTCCACTAGCAGCATGAATTGCCACACCTCAAAATTGGAAATCAGATTTTAAAGGTTAAGGTTTATTTCTCATTCCTCCATCTTGGACAGCTTTCTTGTTTGAATCTATTGTATTAGCATCTGTCTGTTATTCTTTCATCTAACATTTTCTCTTTAAATTCAGCGTTTTCTGGTTTTCTAGAATGAATTACAATATTTGCAATCTCCATAACATTGGTAGAGCTTCCATTTGAAGCAGACCGTGTGACCAACTGGTAAATACATGTTTTTATTTTAAATTATATATATAAATATATATATATTTAAATAAAATTTAATTATTTCTTTTATTTTATTTATATGTTTTATTTGTTTTCAGTTTTGTTCAGCATAAGGGTATTGCGGGCTCAAATCAATTTTTCCATTTAAATCAATAGTTATTAGTTTTGTTTGTAATGTTTTGTAATTTTTTTTATTAATTTGTCTTTGTTTATATTTATATAGATTTGTATTTGAATAGATATTTTTATCAATTTATAATATTTACATCAAATATTTTTTTTTACTTTTGTTGTGGTTATTAATGCATAAAATGAAAGTGCATAAATTATAGACAAATAAATTGATGACATAAAATTATGTTAATAAAATTTACACAATAAATTTGGATTTCTTTATATTTACAGTAATTGTACAGTAATATGAAATGAATTTGTTTTATATAAATGTGTGTTTTTGAAAGATTTAGTAAACTTTGAAGAGGTATTCCATATTATTAAAGGGAGTATATCATTAAAATGAGTATATTTCATTCTTATAAAAAAAATATTTTGATGGATATAAGTTAAATTTTTTTTTGCAATTAATATGTTTTGGTTATAAAATTTTAAATCATTTCATATTTTCATATGAAAAGAATATTTTTTTTTAGCTTGTAAATTGCGAAGGGTTATTAACATATTAACTCTTCATATTGAAATATAACCTTTCCCTTCAAATTTGATCCCTGGTGGCCATGGATACACATGTCCAAAGTGATCATCCATTAAATTCCACTCCACATATATACCAAGTTGAGACATAAGCACCTAAAAAAGTCAAATCTTATATATATATATATATATATATATATCAGGACCAAGAACCTGTACATATATGAACACAACTGAGTTAGCAGTAAACCTAGTCTTGGGGCAACCTTAGTTTGAATGTGAAAATTATTTGTCCAGCCGCAAGTAGAATTGTCACTGTGGTTGCACGAGGAGTTAAAGGATGGCAACACCTTCCACAAGAGAATATTATGGCCCCCCTCAAGGAAAGTAACCTGGGCTTCCATCGGGTCAGCCAAAGGCCCCACTGCTAGCTCACAAACTCAACCCCTCATCATGAGGTTTGAACATGAGACCTCATGAAGACCAAACCCCACAACTCCAATGACCTCAACTCCAACAAATTTTAATATGAAACCAGTGTTAAGTTATAAAAGAGAGTTCATCTCCATGAAATTTAAAATTTTTGTTAACCATCATTCATGAAGGGTAATAAAATTTCTAAAACATAATTTTGAAGGGAAATAAACTTTATAAACAGTCATTATATTATTGCTATTTTTTATATTATTAGTAGCATTAATATATTTATCTTATATAAAACTATGCTTTCTAAGTTGCAAGTTCCAAACCATACATTCATTAAAAATTAGAAACATCTATTAAATTAGAATTATCTGTTTTATTTGCAAGTTGCATTGATTTTTCCTAAATACATAAAAACTCATTTAATTTAATGATTTTTCCACTATTTTAATTTTTATCTTTTTTTCATTATTGCAATGAGCATCTACACTCTACTATATTTTTGGCATTATATTTTCTAATTTGTTTAGATTTGGAGATTTTCGTGAAATCTATGATTTTGAAGAACTATTATAGAGTATGTTGTATGTTTTAATAATTTTAAATAACATCAATAATGTATGTGTAGCTTTTGTATTTAGTTATTTATGACATAATTTCGACAATTTTTTAATCATTTTAAAATAACATCAATAATGTATGTGTAGCTTTTGTATTTAGTTATTTATGACATAATTTCGACAATTTTTTAATCATTTTAAAATAACATCAATAATGTATGTGTGGCTTTTGTATTTAGTGATTTATTTGGCAATTATATAGTTTTATTCAAATACTATTGATTAATTCTCTAAAAGTCCCATTGAAATTGAAATAAATATCTCTTATATTTCTCTTATGGTTCAATTTCAGTGATATATTCAAAATTTTAATGAAGGCAAGTATTAAATAAGGGTATTGAGAGAAAAAATAAGATTTTGTCTCTATAAATCATATATTATTTTATTATGTATTTTTTTATAAAATAAAAAAATCTTTACATTATTTGGTGTGATTGTTAAAGAACAATTTTTTTAAAAAAAAGCATAGAGAGCTATATTGTATCTCTATAAATCAAATCTTATTTTATTATGTATTATTTTTATAAATAAAAAAGTGTTTGTATCATTTGGTGTCATTGTTGAAGGGAGAAATTTTTACATCATTTGGTGGTTGAAGAGTAAAATTTTAAACAAAACAATTTCACGAAGGGAAATATTAAAATCCAAAAAGTCAAAAAAAAAATTATGACAAATAAAATGAAAACCAAATTCCAACACTGATATCCATTGTATCCATGCCCAATCCACGCCATAGATCGTCCCGTTAAAACTATTAGTTTAAATAATAAAAAAACAAATAAATAACCTCCACTGGAAAATAAATAAAGAGAAGAGATTTCACTTGGAAAAAAAATGCAGCAAGTTGGGTGGAGAGAAAAACAACAGTCCATCTCTCACGGATTCCTAAATTCTCCCTCTCATGAAACCCTAAAATGATCTAAAACCCTAGGGGAAGCGACTATTCATAGCTCATTTTCACTTGCGGAGCTCCTTAATTGTTGAGCTAGTAATAAAACGTCAACTGAGAAATGAGTGAAGCGGGAAGCAGGCTTCAAATTTGAAGCCTTTAGAGCCCTTCAAAGGCCATTTTAAACGTCATAGAAGGCCATAAGGAATTTTACCATGCAAAAAAATTTAGTTTCATTTCCAACACTTCAATAATGAAATTGAGTAAGCCTCAGTAAATTTGCAACAGAAGGGCAGCTACAAAATTTTCCTATCCAAGGATTCAGTTGACTATGAGAGAGTCGGGACTCAGATTCTTCCCAAGTGCCCTTGAATAGTCGAATCATGGATAAGGATCTCAGTCCCAATGAACACGGACCATGGTGGGACACTAGGCTGCCTAGTGCCAAGTTCAAGTCGGTGAGTCGGGATTGTGACTCACGATTCGATGTTCACTTTAAAAGAATTTAATGGCATTAGCATGCATTACTAATTCACCAACTTCATTAAATCTTGGTATGAGATGATGCCACCTGCCAGGTCGATTTTCCATCTATCATCTTATTGTTCACCAAGTCAAGTGATCTCACAACTTACAAGTCACTTGAGTATTTGAGTATATGATGTGAAATTAAATACTTATATGAGTCATATTCATGAATGGTGAATTGATTTGATAACCCTCCACTGTCAAGGCTCCATAAGGAAAAACTAATGGTATTTTTTTTGGGTTACAACTTACAAGTTGCAATTTACAATGCATTGAGTAATCTTTGCTAGATTTGAACCTAACCTGGTCTAATGGGTATGTAAGTTTCCATACCAGGGTTTCACCTAGTGCTAGATGGTGAATCTTTGGTAGCAGGCTAGCAGCACACCGCCCTTTTTTTGTGCTCATGAGCCATATCATATACTAGTTAGTCCAGGATCCTAGGATTTATTCCAATTTCCATTCATTTAATGAGGTCAGAATCATTTGAATCAGCACTCCCATTCTCCCATGGTCCACCTAGGATGCTTAGTCTACCTGTCTCATCAGAGGAAGGGGGTAAGGAAGTAGAGAGAAAGGCAACTGGAATGGAGGGCCAGCCAGAGAAAATGGTTGTACAATATGCATATAGTCATCTCTAAAAGAAATGAAAGAATTTGTCATATACCTAACTGACTATTATAATTACTTAATTTGTCGGGATGCTTACATGGTAACTCTTATGCCTAAGCTGTTAACCCTGGTTTCTTATGTCTACAATGGTTGCGACTTAGAGAGGCTCGTTCCCATCATTATAGCACCAGTGGGTTTCTCCTGCAAATATTGCTATTATGTCTCCCCTCCTCACTCACCTCACCTTTTGACTTGAGTCCTCTTCTTCTTCTTCTTCTTCCTCCTCCCGTGGGCTCTCTGATCTACGCCCTGAGCACCCTCATAAAAAAGAATGATCTCTGAAAGTATCTGGAAACCTCAGGAAACAATACCCAGTTTTCCCTCACCTGTGCAGATATATCTATGTTATGTAGAAGCAATTATAAAATGTGTTTTTTGTAATCATGTGAAATACACAAAAATGCATTCGCCTACCTCGGGTAAGGTAAACCAACTCAAGAGCATTGGGATATTGTGGAATTGAGATGGCATTTATTCCAATCATCTTTCTGTAGAAGGAAACGGTTGCACAATCTAATTCCTTGTTGTCTTCTGCGGTGGGAAACTTGAAGGTTCCACATTTTTCACAGGTAGGATCAAGAGAAGCAAAGGTAGAACATTGGGTAGGCTGGATTGAGCTTCCCTGGACTTAAAGAGATTGGTGAAGTCTATGAAAATAAACTTTATTTTTGGTTTATGAGTATAGGATAGTCAAAGGTTGGGACTCAGACTCTCAACTCTCCAATTCTATGCTTCAGTGTGTCCCTAATTTCTATTTCCTCTAGAAGATTATGCAGAGCTAAGCTGTAGACTTGGTTGTCATGAATTTACAGGTATGTATAGCATTTTACACTTGTGTAACATTTTATATGTGTATAAAAGTTAAATGTGTTTCTTGTTGGAGTTCCTTTTGGTTCTATAAATATAAGGGTTTAAAATTTCTCCATCCAAAATGTTGTTTGAAATTTGTAATGTATTATGCGATTGCATTTCCGCCAGACTAAGTCTTGAATACTCAATAGATGTAACCTTATAAAACCCAGTATTTAAATGAAATCAAAATTAAAATAATGTATACTTTCCATAGTCTAGGACCACAACTTCGTTTGGGCAGAGGAGCAAGAAGAAAGAGCCTTGTATTTGAGTTCCAAATATGTCAATGTTATTTATCTGCCGTGAATTGTAAACATTAGGTTGAAAGAAAGAACAATATTTGAATATAAGTGTTTGAATTGTTCCAATTTCCTTAATGAAATCAAATAGTTGAAAGGATAAAATATTTAACAACTGACATTGTAAATGTTGTAGACTCTGACCCCTTCGTTTTCCTATCAGCCTTCTAATAATGGAAACAAGAAGTGCAAATTGTCTAGCAATATATCTAAACAAGGGAATCCCTCGACGAACGTTCATGAATGAGGGACTGGGAGTGCAATGATGTAAAATTGGGGATTTTGTTTGATCACTTCGAATTGGGGTATAAAGTTGATATACATTGGAGGGACTATCCATAATCCACCTAAAATTGGGGCCTTTGTTTCATCACTTTGATTTGAGCATGTGGGGAGGACATGATTCAATTCTCAAAATAACTGCTGAATTTAGGGTTAGTAAAAAAATTTCTCCGTGAAAGCATTAGGTATTTACATTATGGGGTTTTTCTTTTAGGTAGGACCAATCACACTTGACCAATAGAGCCACCATCAAGATGAATCAATCCTCCATTCAAAGGTCCTTCCAAATTCCAATGCCTTATTTTATCAACGACCTAACAATCGAGTATTTCACCGGCCCGACAGAATTGTCCCTTATCTAAGTTCAATAAACTATATGCTCCAGGGACCAGAAGAGTACATGGTTTACCTCACTAATTCCATGTAAATGTTGAATCACTCGGGATTTCTTCTTATTGTCATTTTTTTCTATACATTGTTTTTAATAAATAATAAAATTTTGTTGTACACTTACAGTTTCAAATGAAAAGAATGATTTATTTTTACATGTCAACATTGAAGGGTTCAATTTCTCACAACCCTTCAAAGTGAAATGGGACCCTACCCTTCAAATTTGATCCTTGGCGGGCACGTTTACCCTTTTTGTTTATTTTTTTTCACTAGGGTACCATGGGACGATCTGAACAGGTTGTGTGTCCTTCGTACGGTTGTACTCATCGATTAGGGCATGCAGGTGATATCTACAGCTTATTTAATTGCATGGTGTCTGTATTGTAATATGATTTGAATTTAGATTTAATTATAAAACTTTTATGTGTATATTTTTTTATTTTATGTTGTCACTTTAATTATTATATATTTTTTATATATTTTAAATAAAATTATTTACATTTTGTTAAAATATTTAAAACTCATAATTTGAATGATTTAAAATTAATTCTGTTAAATTGAAATTATAATTTATATTTGTAGGTTGATTTAAAAATAAATAGATTATATGTTAAACTGATATAACTTATAGCATTAAAACGTTAAGTTATATAACTTACATCAATTTAATCATAACTTATATTAATTAATATGTTAAATTGAATTTGTTTATAAGGGATCGTCAGATTCAAAATTCGATGGAAGGGAAACATTTTCACTGTCTAGCCACTATGCTATCTCCACTAAATTAAATCTAATTTAAGACAATTAAGTAAGATAGCAGTTTCATGATGGGAGATGAATTTCAATGGCATGTGTGTTATGAGCATTTTTTCATGAAAGTAATAAGGGGAGATTTCGAGGGATGATGCACGACGTCAAGGTTGTGAAAATCTAATAAAAGAGACTAATGTTCTGAGGTTGATATTATGAAGGACCTATGTTGGAAGGACAATGCAAAGACGTATACCTCATCCATGCGTATACCTCATCCATGTGCATGGCCCTAATAAGGTAAAGGACAATATATTGTAGTGAAGGAGGTTATAATATTGTAGTGAAGGAGGTGTCCAATAAGTGATGTGAGTATAGTAATATACTAGAGATCAAGTACGAGATCACAACTCTTAAATATTTTATCCTTGATCAATCATTTATAAATAACTACAATCCCACAATCCAAAGGGTCCTTTTGATCCTTGTTTGAATTGAAATGTAATTTGAAATACCTTTGACTTAGGTGGAAAATACGTAAAGATTATCCTATGCCGATTTACAATAGTAAGTCATTGTATTTGAATAACTAAAATACAAAACTAAGGTTTTTGTATGTGTCCTAAAACTATAGATGTCCAATTTAAGTTATGGTTTTTGCTATGGTAAACAAGATAATGACTAAAGGACTAGCCTTGTATAAACTTTATGAGATAGAGTACAAAATCCAAAACTATAATGCAAACTATATGTAGAATTATTTTTAACCGTGGAACTGTATATTTATAAGTATTAAGGTTTTTTGGTGACATAATGAAATAAATATATAGCTACAAAGTAAATGGTTGGAAGAAGGAATGGTGCATGGTATATAACTTATAGGTATTTCCACAGTTAGTAAGAAGGTGGGATACCACAAGCTACTAACCTAATCATCAGTGGGAAACTTCATTTTTATGTATATCTAGTATAGGCAATAAGTCAGCATCGATCCAAACTGTTGAACACAATTTATGCACCTAGAAAAGAGATGACCTTAGCCATGATAAGAGTGAAGAATGTGTCATCTTAGTGAAAAATGATTGAAAATTTTGGAACGAGGACAATAATTATCTATGTCACCCTTTTAATCGATGGCTTGAGGGTTAAGTTAATATTTACTTAAAGAATCTACATAAGTATTTAAATTCTTACTCAAGGGAATTTGTATATTAAGCCTAGGATAAAATGTTGTGTTAGATGAATCTAGCGTCAAAATATAATGGTGAGCAAGGGGCATGTTCACCCCAATATTGAACTCCTTTGTAAATGAAAAACTTACTAGGGATAAATAATGCAAGGGAGCTTAGGAATTGGTACAAAGGGATAGAGGCCATTATGGTTAGTATGATGGAAGTATAATGTTAACTAACCATTATAAAGCATAATATCACAAGGAGTGTGAGGGTTTATTATTATTATTATTATATTCCTATATCTTGAAGGGTGTAGTATGTGTAATACTTATCAAGTTAAAGTGTTATTTAAAATTCATGCAAAATTGGCTATGATTAATAAATGTTCGAAATTAGGAGATAATACTCTGGCTAGTGGTCATACAAATGAACTGTACAAAATAAATAAATTCCTATGGAACATAGGAAGAGTGACTATTAAAGATAAAATTCTCACAGGAGCTTCCTTTGTATGTGAGTGTGAGTGGGAAGGATCCTTGAGGTGATGAAGGTGTGGCATTGAATCTGAAACAATTAGTGGTTTGAGCGAGTTGTATTGATTGTATTAGGATTTATGTGATGAGGTGTTGGGTCTATTTTTTTCTAGGTCAACATGATGGTGAACCAACTTATGTTCAATTACATTCTAATCTATCAAGTGATTGTATGTTGTGCTTAGTTGTGGGAGATGATAGTGATCATTGTTGATAACCAAGTTATGGTGTTTCCACCTAGCATGTAGATGGCCTTGATGTTAAGCTAACATTCAACAAGAGGTACATATTCAGAATAACAATTATGTTGAGTGTTGGATATGAAAATATGATATTTCAATTGATATTTGACCTGTTAAGATCTAATCCATATTATGTACTGAGTAAATGAGGTTAATAGTAGTAATCGAGAGACTATGAAATAATTTCATATCCTATGTGTGATTTAGTAATATCCTGGTAAATGTACCTAAGTTGAAAAATGATACATATATCAATCTATGGAGGAGTGGTGGAATATATGTAATCCATCTAAGGTGGTAATAGGAATTCTAGTATAGTTGTTTTAATTTGGAAATATTCAAATGAGAGGATAAGGTTTGACTAGTGGTTGGACGAATGAGTTGTACATTAAACTGGGAATTGCATATAGACATTAGGAAGAATAAGACATTAAAGGAACATGGCTTTACAATAAGTAAGGTCAAACCAAATGGTGATGAATTAGAGAAATGGCACTGTAAAGTGTCTAAAAATGGAAGTTAGTCATATCTAGTATAGTGTTGACCTCGGGTGATAATAAGAGAGGCATACACAACTTAACCAGTTAATAACTAGGCACATTGAAAATAATTACTAACGAGAGATGTAATAAAATTGTCGTAATCACCTTAAGACATTCCCAGCTAGAATATGATTAGATAAATTAAGGAAGAGTATGTGTATATTTTGTCTAGTCAGATGTGTCATGGTGAGTTTATGTTATTAATTGGGTTAGGTAAACATATGCCCTTGTCCTTTTTAAGAAAAGCTAAGGTGTGAATGATGATGTAGGAGGCTTGTCATATCATATGACTTGTACAAAGTACCTGTGTAGAGGTGGTATATTCAGGTTCATAGTGTGCATTAGTTAATTGCAGTATTGGTAAATTTAGTCAGTTTAAACAATGAGCTTGATCTGTGAGTTAAAATTTAAACTGTAAACTAAGATTTTTATTGTGAATGGAATCAAACTTGACAAGTGATAAAGGAAAGGGGAACCTATAATACCCAATCAAGGCTTAAGTAACATTGAAGGGAATTACACCTAGTATCATTTTAGTTATTGTCTCAAATAAGATGTAATTCAACCAATAAATGAAAAGTAAATGAATATGTTAGAAATAGTTGCAATAAAATTGAGTAGTAATTGGGTCCTAAGAATAAATTTTGAATGTAAAAAGATGTATTATGGAAGACAAGGTATTCTTATGAATTGAGTTATAGAAATTAAGCATAAAATTAATAGCATGTTAACTATTTTGGTGAGAAAATGCATATAATAAACTTTAAGAATGATATACTAGAAATGTGCATAAAATGCAGAGTGTAACATAAAGAGCACATTTATTGTGATAAATAAATTAAAACTCTTGATGGGGAAAGAAAATATGTTTAAATGACATGTAATTATCATAAGAGAGTTATTACCATAAGAGTGTTAGTGATAGAAAGAGTGGTAAAAAAAAAGAGGGAAGAACTATTTCGTGCCTAATAATAAGAATTAGTTTAGAAGGAAGTGACTTAATAAATGGAATTTAGATATTTGTTATAGAAAAATGATATGGAAAGCATGCATGATAAAAATTAAACTACATAATAAAGAAATTGTGGAAATCATTAAAGTTACTAAGAAATATGTAGTAAATTGTCGTATGACATTATAGATGAATATGAGGGATATCTATCAAACAAATTGACTAGGATAAGTTCTACTAGGACAAGTATAGCCCATTCTCTACTACCTGGGAGGACACAAGGACCATGCATCATGATTTTCCCACACTCTTTTTGATATAACTTCAATACAAAGTTTCCTGAAGAGTGGGTGTATGTAATCCCCCATTTTGACCTTATCACTTGAACTATCATTGCTTGTTTGTATTTGCTTATTATTTTGTAACTTGGTTAGTTTGATGACACTATGGACTTATGGATTTATTATTTTGCATAATTTATACAATATGTGTGTGGGGGGTGGTGGGGGGGGGGTTAATATTATGAATTATGTTCATGTTTTGATTATGTCTCTAGCATGAAGATTTAATAGAGGATGACACACAGATACCGATTTAAATTTTTGTGTCAAATAAATGATTATGATGCCATATGCAAGATACAAAAATAATTACATTGTTTTTAGTATTAACAGAATATGTATATATGTAGATGATTGCACAATATTGCATGACATTTTGTCATTAGAGGAAATTTGAGGTCTAAAATGGGCCTCCTAAGGAAAATAATTAAATAATAGTTAAAATAATAAAATAATATTAATTAATTTTGGAGGCAGAAAGAAATAAACTACTATTTTTGTTCGTATTTTTGACATATCTCCCTATGTTTTTACTCAAATTTCGAGTGGGAGAACTCATTGGATGTGGAATTAAATTCCACATCCAAAGAGACACTGCATACTTTTGACAGACCTTGCTACCCCAAAAACAAGAAATACCTGAAAAAATGTGATGATGTTGTCATAATCACATTTTTTCAGGTATTTCTTGTTTTTGGGGTAGAGGGGTCCATCAAAAGTATGCAATGTGGGTACTCGTTGGATGCAAAATTTAATTTTGCATCCAATGAGCTCTCCCGCTTGAAATTTGAGTAAAACAATAGGGAGATATGTTGAAAATACGAACAAAAAAAGTAGTTTTTTTATGACAAATATGCCAAGTCAACCATTATGGTTGAATCATTTTACTGAAATTCTATTGGTTCTTGAATTCCAACTCACAAGAATTTATTGTTGGCTAATTTTCTTATAAGGCTCATTTTAGACCCCAAATTTCCTCTAATGTATTAGACTAACCAACATGTTTAGAAGAGCTAATGGATCGATGATCCCTACAAACTGGAAGTACATCAATGGTATGAATTACAAAAGGGAAATGGCATGAGAATGCATCATTATTGTTATGTATGATTATTTTTATTATCATGATGTGTGGGATGGTGTCAGGTTCAAGAAACTCAATCGCCCAAGTTGGTTATTCGATGACAAAACCTAAGTACAATTTAGTCATAACATAGTCACTATGTCTATGTAGACATACTCCCTTTTTAAATTAGAGCGGTGTAGGAATTGCCCATTGTTTATCCTCGAATCCCGAAGTCATGGGAGGGTTGTGTTATGGCACACTCCCCAAGGTGTATGATGATGACCAGTGGGTGCTTACTAGGGAAGCTTGGTCAATGGAGTTCTCACTTCTGCTTACGGGTTCTAGCTAAAGTTAGGTCATGTAGTTGACACTCCAGGGTAGTCTCGTAGGGGAAGGATATGATGTGGAAGTTAGTTGTGGAATATATAGAAGGAAGTAGGTAGATAGGAATGTCATGGAATTTTTAGCAGAAAACATAATTTACTATGTGTGTTGAAACAATTGTTTTATTTTTGTGTTGTGGCTCAATATATTATGTTTGTGTCATATATTATTATGATATGAGTTATTGTCCAGACATTGCAGATTCATGTTTAAGTATGTGTCAACAAATAGTAACGTGTGTGATTA
>LPNX010173133.1:645045-668701 GCA_001517045.1 Pseudotsuga menziesii
TAATTTACAAATGTGTTTTACTAACATAGATCTATCTTAAAAAGGTCTACCAATTGTCGAAATAGATCAAATTTCTAACTTTAAATCCTTTTTACTAGAAATGTTTAAAAAATGTACAGTAATGTAGAATGTGCCTCTTCTATCCAAAACAAAAGAAGAATGATTGTTTGGGGTAAAATGGAAAACCCTAGTGTGACTCTAAATCTAAACCATATTTACATTTACTTAATCCTTACAAAATTATAGTCTCTATTTTCCAGTTTAACAATTGATTCAATCCTTAATACTTATTACTTATATTGAGATAATCCTCATAATTCTATTTGTGTTTTCAACTTAACATGTTTCTTACAATGTTGATAAAACTCCATTTTTGTGTAACCGCCCACGACTGAAACCAGCCTAGATCCAAATCCTAGGCTCTATCAAGCGCTGAGAGGGATCAAATCTCCCGAGGTGTAAACCTCTTCTCGGGTATTGCACTAAAGGAGGTTTGCACCTCAGGAGATTTGATCCCTCTCGGCGCTTGATAGAGCCTAGTATTTGGATCTAGGCTGGTTTACTTAGATATCATCATTAAATCAACTATCATATTTGTGATTTACTTAGATATCATCATTAAATCAACTATCATATCAAATATGATTGACGAATTCTTACATAAATTCCCTTAATTACACATATAATATTGGCATGGTTAATCATCCCTATATGGATACCAATAACATCCTAGATGTTACCTATTTGGCGGTGCCTCACGGAATCTTACAAAAAACCTTCACTAGTCTCTTGAGAAGTGCCTTCTTGTAATTTATAATTACTCATATATTTGACCATCATATGTAATAGTACCATCAGCATCTTCAACCATGCCCTCACTGAGTAAATCCTAGTCATGTTAAATGTTGTCTAGTGCTTGATTTGTCAATATAAACTCTAGTACTATAGTCTCGCCATCTACCCCTATAACATTAAATCTTTAAGCATACATTCTTCAATTATGTTTACGTGTGCATATTCATTTCAACGAAATTTATCTCTTTCATTTAATCGCATTCCTATGCATTGATTATTTTCACATGATCACATTTATCAAACCAAATAAATAAAAACACATAGAAAATATGACTTTAATTATCATCTAATTCCTATGCCCGACAAGGGTTTCCACAATTCACAATAAACCCAATTTAGAAATATACTTCTAGTCATAGACACAAAAGTAATCGCGTATAATTTTATCACCAAATTATTAATTCATAAGCCATATAGACAAGTACATCTACATTTTTATCATACCAATAGATTAAGGGGAGAAGAATAAGAGGTTTGTGTAGGGGGTCGAATGGAAGTGGACGAAAAGAAAACCATGATGGAGTTGGGGCAGATTATGGTGATTTTTTAAATTGTTCAATATGAAGATGGAGTAATTGTACATCACACTTGAGTAAATAATCAACACGAATACTAATTAATCTAATACTAAGAATAAAACTGGGCTCCTCAAATATATTAATAAAACTAGACAACAATTTATTCATTTTCATGTTCGTACAAATTGGTGCATACAGGAAGCACTTACATTCATACATGAGAGAGTGGAGAGAATGAAACGTTTGTCCTGCAAGATGGTTAAAGGTATTTCTATTAGATGGTTCTCTATCAAGTGACTCTATGCAGAGAAAGATAAGAAATGTATGTGAATGCATCAACTCACAACATCTAGATGGAATTTTACCATTTATAGATTTGGTATATTTGTGAGAATTTATAATACATCGTTAGAAATGAAAATAGTGTTGCTAGAAGACAACTCATGCTAGCTCATAAATCAGGCTTACTAAATATGAATAACCCCCATAGGTGACTAAAGCACTTTCCAAATATGTCAAGGAGCTCATGAATTGACTAAATAATGAGAGAGTGATGATGAGTGATGGAAAGTATTGCTAATCATGGAATCTGGAGAGAAAATCATGGAGGATGAGTTCGTCACAAAACATGTTAGTTTCTAAGTTTGACTAGATTTTCCTTATTGAGTGAAAAGCAGGATAAGGTTTTTTAAAGGTAGAAAAGACAGGACGACACAGTTTCTATTTTGGGAAATCAATAAAGTTGGAAAAATATCAGAAGAATCAATATAAAGGTGCTATTGGGGTATAAATTAAAAGTATTGACCAAGTGGTGCAAGTGGAGTCCAACTATCTAGTCTAGAATATAGAAAATTAATCAGAAATGATTAATTATTTTTATCCTATGTATGGAGTGGGTTTATAATATTCTAACACCCCCATTTAAGTATAGCTTTATCATGGAGTATCTAAAATAATATCAGAAATATAGATGTATATAGGGCCCAACAATAAGGCTATGGTCACCCTCTACAATTATTTTTGTCTAGAAAACTGAGGAAAGAGGAAAAACCACATGGGGAAAATCCTCCCTCAAGAAAGGACAAGACAAAAAATAAACAACATGTATCCATTGTGTATTTTGTTCACTTGAATGAGTTTACTAAACTAATTTTGGTAGAATAACTTGATGAAGAAGTTGTGAACTCCATGATCATGCGTTAGAGTGTAGTATTTGCAAGAAAGAAGAGGAGAGGCTCCTTGTAGCTTATTATCTGATGATGAAGGATAATTATCTGGATGCTTCTTTCTACTAACATAATCTTATATTCAAACATAATATGAAAGGAAAAAGTGATATGTGCATACTCCTACCCAAATATTAATAAATTCAATACAATCAGTTCCTTGTATAGCTGCAAAATGCTGAAATGAACCATGTATCCTTTCAAACTGTTGTAGAACCTTCCCAATTCTGAAATGAGGATGAAATTACTCTCAAATATCATAAATATTATGACATGGAGCATAAATTATCAAAGTTATAGTGTCTCCATGAGGATATGGATCCATAGTAGGAAAAGGATGAAAAACTGGGTAAAACTGATGGATGTGTAAATATGAATGATAGATGGATTTGAAATATGAACCATAGATGTTTATATCAGATCCAAACATGTGTAACAGAATTACAAAGATGACTAATGTCATAAATAACCAGCCAGTGAAAAATAGACAAGACTTGAAACCAGTAGAAATAAGTAACACTACATAGGAATCCAATAACGAATCAACTAGTGAACTTGAGGTTTATATAGTATTAGGGTTATTCAAAGGATGGTTAAAGGGTATGGATTATTTCATAACATGCATATCATCCTAAAAAATTTCTTCTAAAAGATATTCATGTAATTATTTGAATTGAGTGAGGAAGAGTTGGATAAAGACAAGTGAAGATCTAGTGAAAAAACACAAGTATTGGGAGATGGATGTAGTGGACTGATAGGTGATTATCCAAGAAATACACTAAGATTTATGATTATGATATATCTGAAAATGAATATATATATATCATAGAATTGAGGAAACAATTTAACTCTAGTAGTCAAGGCATAGTTTTTTTACCTTAGAACTGTGCACTATGAAAATGTTATGAGGATTCATTAGGATTCTCTACTTCATTTGGTACATCAATGGTATGTTTCTAAAGAAACTGAGACATGATGTAGATATTATTCTTGAAACATTTATTCTTAGAATTAAAACACTTGTTGCAATAAGAAAACGTGGACGTTTTCCCTTTCTTCAAACCTTCATCAGTAGGCTTTGATCCTTCATCTTCATTATCTGACTTTGGCTTCTTCTCTTTCAATATTTGTTTCTCTTTTTAATTTTCATTCTTAATTCCTTGAACTATAATAACATGATCCTTTCCATTGGATATTGTAATATCTCCCATATGGATTAATTTATCTTTCTCTTTTGTCGGTGAATAAAAGAATGTACTCAATGAAGGCATTTTCCAATTCGAAATAGCAAGCCTAGTAGCATGAAACGTTGACAAAAAAACTAAGTATTCAGGACCCAATTTTGATACGATGGAAGGAACCAATTGATATTCCTTCTTCTCAATCCCACACTGCTTGAATAATAGAGCAAGTGACTTGAATTTTGTGAAGAACCCTTCAATGAATTTGAAACTGATTGGACTCGGTGAGAATAATTTATTCTCCAATTGATGTGCTCTTAAATAATATTGTACTCCAAAAAGAGACTCAGTTTTGGTCCATAACTGGTTTGGAGTGGTTAAACCATCAAGATGAAAAAGAATATTGGGATAAATTAAGAGACAAAGAAATCCATAGGCTTCATTCAAACTATTATGCCACTTAGATTTCTCAACAACAACATTGGGCTCATTCTCTAAATCCATAGAAACTCTATAGAGTCCCTTATTGCAGAACAGAATGCTAATGTTGGCCTTCCACTCATGATAGTTGAAGTGAGTCGGGATCATAGCTAAAGAGAAATCCATTCTTAGTTGTTGTTTTGCTCCTGTATATTCTCTCTGCAACCTGCACAAATATAAACTAGGAGAGATACTTGTAACATTAATTCAATATCTTCTTTAGATAGGGATAGGAGTTTGAATGCACTCTGACGTTGAGTATTGATAGCTCCTCGACTCTATAGAAATTGACAATCTGAAAACTCTATTGTAGATCTTTATAGTTGAGCAACCTCATGCTCTGATAGACTGAGAAACCTTGCACTCTAATACTAAGTAGAAATGAAGGATCTAATACCATGTGGAAATACATGATAAAGATCTAGTTGTAAGATATTTCTCACAGGTATACACAAGAAAAATAGAGAGTGGAATAAAGAGACTAAATACAAGAATAGTGAAGAATAATAATTGATTATTGAATCAATTAATTTATTCATTATTACATTGGTAATACATCCTTATAAAGAAAAATAGAGTTGCTAGAAGACAACTCATGCCAACTCATAAATCAATCTCACTAAATATGATCAACCCCCATAGATCACTAAAGAACTTTCCAAATATATCAGGGAGCTCACAAATTAACTAAATCATGAGTGATTGATGATAAGTGATGGAAATTATTCTTAATCATGGAATTGAGAAATAAAATCATGGAGGATGAGTTCGTCAAAACAGATACAAGTTTCTAAGTCTAATTAGCTTTCCCTTATCCATTGAAAAACGAGATAAAGTTGTCGAAAGGCATAAAAGACAGGAAGGCACAATTTTTATTCTTGGAAATCAATAAAACTAGAAGAATCTAACTAGAATCAGTATAAAGGTGCTTTTGGGGTATAAATGTAAAGTATTGACCAAGTGGTGCAAGTGGGGGCCAAATACCCAGTCTAGAATATAAGAAAATTATCAAAAATGAATAATTATTTGTATCCTAAGTATGGAGTGGGTTTATAATATTCTAACGCCCCCCTTTAAGTCTGGATTTATGATGGCATATCTAAAATAATATCATAAATATAGATATATATAGGGCCCAACAAAAAGGCTATGGTCACCCTTTTCAATTTTTTTTGTCCAGAAAACTAAGGAAAGAGGAAAAACCACACGGGGAAAAACCTCCCTCAAGAAAAGGAAAGACACAAAATGAAAATCATGTCTTCATTATGTATTTTTTCTTCACTTGAATGAACTGAAGTTGTGAACTCCATGATCATGTGTTAGAGTGTAGTATTTGCAAAAGAGAAGAGGAGAGGCTCCTTGTAGCTTATCATATGATGATGAAGGAGAATTATTTGAATTATTCTTGTTGCGAATATACTCTAGTATTCAAACATATTCTGAAAAGGAAAAGTGATCTGTGCATACTCCTTCCCAAAGAGTAAAAAAATGAACACAATAAGTTCCTTGTATAGCTGCAAAATGGTGAAATGTGGGTGAAATGAACCATGCATCTTCCTTTCAAATTGTTGTGGAACCTTCCCAATTCTGAAATTATGTTGAAATTACTATGAAACAGCATAAATTTTATCATATGGAGCAGCATATACCAAAGTTATAGTGTCCCCATGAGGATATGGATCCATAGTAGGAAAAGGATGAGCATCTGGGTAAAATGGATGGATGTGTAAATATGAATGATAGATGGATTTTAAATATGAACCATAGATGTTTATAACAGATACAAACATGTGTAACAAAATTAAAAATATGAATAATTTCATAAATAACCAACTAGTGAAAAATAGACAAGACTTGAAACCAATAGAAATAAGTAACACTGCTTGGGAATCCAATAAGGAATCAACTAGTGAACTTGGGGTTTGTATAGTCTTAGGAGTATTCAAAGGATGGGTAAATGGTATGGATGATGTCATAACATTCACATCATATTGCAAACTTGCTTCTAAATGATATTCATAATTATGTTATTTGAGTTAGGAAGAGTTAGATAAAGACAAGTTAGTATCTAGTGAAAAAACACAAGTATTGGGAGATGGACCTAGTGGATTGATAGGTAATTTATCAATGAAATACATTGAGATTTTTATTCTGATATATCATAAAATGAATATATATCATATAATTGAGAAAATGATTTAACTATGGTTCTCAATTCATTTTTTTTGACCTTGGGGTTGCGCACTATGAAATTGTTCTGAGGATTCAACAACCTTCTCTAGTTCATTTGGTACATCAATGTTATGTTTCTAAAGAAATTTAGACATGGTGTCCATATTCTTCTTGAAAACTTATTCTTAGAACGAAAATCCTTGATGCAATAAGAACACTTGTATGTTCTCCCTTTCTTCTTGACTTTATTCAAACCTTTATTGGTAGGTTTTGATCCTTCATCTTCAGTATCTGACTTTGGATTTTTCTTTTTCATTATTTGCTTCTATTTTGACTTTGCATTATTACTTCCTTGAAATATAATAGCATGATCCTTTCCATTGGATATTGTAAGAGCTCCCATTTGGATCAATTTATCTTTCTCTTTTGTCAATGAATCAAAGGAGGCATTTTCCAATTCAAAATAGTAAGCCTAGTAGCATCAAAAGTTGACACAAAAACTAAGTATTCAAGACCCAATTTTTATAGGATGGAAAGAATCAATTGATATTCCTTTTTTTCAATCCCACATTGCTTTAGAAATAGAACAAGTGACTTGAATTTGGTGAGGAACCCTTCAACATATTTGAAACTACTTAGACACAATGAGAATAACTCATTTTCCAATTGATGTGCTCTTATATCATCTTGTACTCCAAAGAGAGACTCAGGTTTGGTCCATACTTGGTTTGGAGTGGTCAAACCATCAAAATGAAAAAAGAATATCGGGAGAAATTGAGAGACAAATAAATACATAGGCTTCATCCAACCTATTATACCACTTAGATTTCTCAACAATAGCATTGGGCTCATTCTTTAAATCCATAGAAACTCTATAGAGTCCCTTACTATGCAATAGAATTCCAATGTTGACCTTTAATTCATGATAGTTCAAGGAAGTCAGGATCATAGATGAAGAGGAATCCATTCTTAGTTGTTGTTGCAATCCTGGAGATGCTCTTTGCAACTTGGAAAAATATAAACTAGGATAGATACTTGTAAGATTAATTTAATCTCTTCTTCAGAGAGGGATAGGATGTTGAATTCCCTCTGATGTAGATTACTGATAGCTCCTCAACTCTGTAGAACATGACAATATGAAAACTCTATTGTATAGCATGATAGTTGAGCAACCTCATGCTCTCATAAACTAAGAAACCTTGCACTTTGATACCATGTATAAATTGAGGCTCTAATACCATGTGGAAATACATGATAAAGATATAGATGCAATATATTTATCACAAGTATGCAGAAGAAAAATAGAGAGAGGAATAATGAGGCTGAACACAAGAGAAGTGAAGAATAATAATTGATTATTGAATCAATGAATTTATTCATTATTACATTGGTAATACTTCCTTATAAATAAAAATGGAGTTGCTATAATACAACTCATGCCAACTCATAAATGAGGCTCACTAAATACTATAAACCCCCATAGGTGACTAAAGCACTTTCCAAATATATCAAGGATCTCATGAATTGAATAAAGCATGAGTGACTGGTCATGAGTGATGGAAAGTATTGTTAATCATGGAATATAGAGAGAAAATAATGGAGGATGAGTTCGTCACAAAAGATGGCAGTTTCTAAGTTTAACTAGCTTTCCCTTATCCATTGAAAAGCAAGATAAAGTTGTCTAAAGGAAGAAAATACATGGAGGAAAAATTTATATTCTCGGTAGTCACTAAAGTTTGAAGAATCTAACCAGAATCAATATAAAGGTAATCTTGGGGTATAAATGGAAAGTATTAACTAAGTGGTGCAAGTGGAGACCAACTACCCAGTCTAGAATATAGGAAATTAATGAGAAATGAATAATTATTTTTATCCTAAATATGGAGTGGGTTTATAATATTCTAAAAACCCATTTTAAGTCTAAATTTATGATGGATTATCTGAAATAATATAAAAAATATAGATGTATATAGGGCCCAACAACAAGGCTATGGTCACCCTTTACAATTATTTTTGTCCAAAAAACAGAGGAAAGAGGCAAAAACACATGGGGAAAATCCTCCCTCAAGAATGGAAAAGAAAAAAAATGAAAAAAATGTCTTCATTATGTATTTTTTATTCACTTGAATGATTTTACTAAACTTCTTATGGTAGAAGAACTTGATGAAGAGTTTGTGAGCTCCATGATCATGTGTTAGAGTGTAGTATCTACAAGAAAGAAGAGGAGATGATCCTTATAGCTTAGAATGTGATGATGAAGGATAATTATATGAATGATTCTTGTTGCTAACATACTATGATCTTCAAGCATATCTTTAAAAGGAAAAGTGATATGTGCATACTCCTTCCCAAACATTAAAAAATTCAATACAATCAGTTCCTTGTATAGATGCAAAATGTTGAAATGAACCATGTATCTTCCTTTCAAACTATTGTAGAACCTTCCCAATTATAAAATGAGGCTGAAATTACTATGAAATATCATAGATATTATCATATGGAACAGAAAATACCAAAGGTTTAGTATCTCCATGAGGATGTGGGGCCATAGTAGGAAAAGGATGAGCAACTGGGTAAAACAGATGGACGTGTAAATATGAATGATAGATGGATTTGAAATTTGAACCATATATATTTATACCAGATCCAAACATGTGTAACAGAATTAAAAATATGAATAATTTCATAAATAACCATCCAGTGAAAAATAGACAAGACTTGAAACCAGTAGAAATAAGTAACACTGCATACGAATCCAATAAGGAGTCGACTAGTGAACTTGGGGTTTGTATAGTATTAGGAGTATTCAAAGGATGGTTTAATGGTATGGATGATTTCATAACATCCATATCATACTGAAAAATTTCTTCTAAATGAGATTTGTAATTATTTGAATTGAGTTAGGAGGAGCTGGATAAAGACAAGTCAAAATCTAATGAAAAAACACAAGTATTGGCAAATAGATCTAGTGGAATGATATGTGATTTATCAAAGAAAGACATTGAGCTTTAGGATTCTAATATCATAAAATGAATACATATCAGAGAATTTAGAAAAATATTTAACTCTTCTGCTCAATTCATAGTTTTTTTACCTTGGGGTTGTACACTATGACAATGTTTTGAGGATTCAAAAACCTTTTGTAGTTCATCTAGTACATCAATGTTATGTTTCTGAAGTAAATAAGATATTATTTCCATATTATTATTAAAAAAAATCTTATTATAATGAAAACCCTTGCTGCAATAAGAACACTTGGATGTTCTCCCTTTATTCTTGACTTTCTTCAAACCTTCATTAGTAGTTTTTGATCCTTCATCTTCATTATCCGACTTTGGCTTCTTCTCTTTCACTATTTGCTTCTCTTTTTAATTTTCATTCTTACTCCGTTGAACTATAAGAGAATGATCCTTTTGATTGTATATTTTAAGAGCTCCCATACAGATTAATTTATCTTCCTCTTTTTTCGGTGAATCAAAGAATGTACGCAAAGAAGGCATTTTCCAATTCAAAATAGCAAGCCTAGTAGCATGAAACGTTGACACAAAAATTAGGTATTCGGGATGCAATTTTGAGAGGATGGAAAGAATTAATTGATATTCCTTCTTCTGAATCCTCCATTTCTTGACCAATAGATTAAGTGACTTGAATTTGGTGAAGAAACTTTCAATGGATTTGAAACTTCTTGGAATCGATGAGAATAAAACATTCTCCAATTGATATGCTCTTATATCATCTTGTACTCCAAAGAGAGACTCAATTTTGTTCCATAACTGGTTTGGAGTTGTCAACCCGTCAAGATGAAAAAAATATCAAGAGAAATTGAGATACAAATCAATCCATAGGCTTCATTTGACCTATTATGCCACTTAGCTTTCTCAACAACAGCATTGGGCTCATTCTCTAAAGCCATAGAAACTCTATAGAGTCCCTTATTGTGCAACAAAATGCCAATGTTGGCCTTCAATTCATGGTAGTTCAAGGGATTCAAGATCATAGATAATACTCTTGGAGATGATCTCTCCAACCTGCACAAATATAAACTAGGAGATATACTTGTAAGATTAATTCAATATCTTCTTAAGAGAGGGATATAATGTTGAATGCACTCTGATGTAGAGTATTGATAGCTCATCAACTCTATAGAGCTTGAAAATCTGAAAAAAAAACTATTGTAAAGATTGATATTTGAGTAACCTCATGCTCTGATAGAATGAGAAACCTTGTGATCTGATACCATGTATAAATTGAGGCTCTAATACCATGTGGAAATAGAGGATGAACATCTAGCTGTAAGATATTTCTCATAAGTATGCACAACAAAAATAGAGAGAGGAATAATGAGACTAAACACAAGAGAAGAGAAGAATAATATTTGATTATTGAATCAATTAGTGTATTCATTCTTACATTGGTAATACACCCTTATAAAAGAAAATAGAGTTTCTAGAACACAACTCGTTCCATCTCATAAATCAGGCTCACTAAATATGATAAACCCCCATAGGTGACTATGGCACTTTTCAAATATGCTAAGGAGCTCATGAATTGACTAAAGCATGAGTGAGTGATGATGAGTGATGTAAAGTATATTTAATCATGGAATCTAGAGAGAAAATCATGGAGGATGACTGTGTCAAAAAAGATGTCAGTTTCTAAGTTTGACTAGCTTTCCCTTATCCATTGAAACACACGATAAAGCTTTCTAAAGGCAGAAAAGACATGAAGTCACTATTTCTATTCTGGGAAGTTAATAAAGTTGGAAAAAACTAACCAAAATCGGTTTAAAGGTGCTCATGGGGTATAAATGGCAAGTATTGACCAAATGGTGCAAGTGGAGTCCAACTACCTAGTCTAGAATATAGGAAATTAATCAGAAATGATTAATTATTTGTATCCTAAGTATGTAGTGGGTCTATAATATTCTCACACGCTCCTTTAAATCTAAATTTAAGAGGGAGTAACTGAAATAATATAAAAAATATAGATTTATATAGGTCCCAACAACAAGGATATGGTCACCCTTTACAATTATTTTTGTCCAGAAAACTGAGGAAAGAGGAAAAAACACATGGGGAAAATCCTCCCTCAAGAACGGAAAAGACAAAAAATGAACAACATGTCTTCATTATTTATTTTTTCTTCACTTGAATGAGTTGGATGAACTTCTTATGGTAGAAGAACTTGATGAAGAAGTTGTGAACTTCATGATCATGCGTTAGAGTATAGTATCTACAGGAACGAAAATGAGAGGATCCTTGTAGCTTATCATCTGATGATGAAGGAGAATTATCTAAATGATTCTTTTTGATAACATACTCTGATATTCAAGCATATATTGGAAAGGAAAATTTTTATGTGCATACTCCTTCTCAAAGAGTAAAAAATTCAAAACAATCAGTTCCTTGTATAGCTGCAAAATGATGAAATGAACCATGTATACTCCTTTCAAATGGTTGTAGAATGTTCCCAAGTCTGAAATGAGGATGTAATTACTATGAAATATAAAAAATATTATCGTATGGAACAGAAAACACCAAAGGTATAGTGTCTCCATGAGGATATGGGGCCATAGTAGGAAAAGGATGAGCAACTGGTTAAAACTGATGGATTTGTAAATATAAATGATAGATAGATTTGAAATCTGAACCATAGATTTTTATATCATATCCAAACATGTGTAATATAATTACAAATATTACTAATATCATAAATAACGAGCCAGTGAAAAATAAACCAGACTTGAAATGAGTAGAAATAGGTAACACTCCATAGGAATCCAATAAGGAATCAACTAGTGAACTTGGGGTTTGGATAGTCTTACAAGTATTAAAAGGATGGTTAAATGGTATGGATGATGGAATAAGATCCATATAATACTGAAAAATTACTTCTAAATGATATTCATAATTATTTGAATTGATATAGGAAGAGCTGGATAAAGACAAGTCAGGATCTAGTGGAAAAACACAAGTATTGGAAGATGGATCTAGTGGACTGACGAGTGATTTGTCAAAGAAATAAATTGAGATTTCTGATTCTGATATATCATAAAATGAATATATATTAGAGAATTGATAAAAATATTTAACTCTGGTGCTCAAGTCATAGTTTTTTACCTTGGGATTGCGCGCTGTGACAATATTCTAAGGATTCAATAACCTTCTCTAGTTCATCTAGTACATCAATGTTATGTTTCTCAAGTAACTAATACATGATGTCCATCTTATTATTTAAACATTTATTCTTAGAATGAAAACCCTTGCTGCATGCAATAAGAACACTTGGATGTTCTCCCTTTCTTCTCGACTTTCTTCAAACCTTCATCAGTAGGTTTTGATCCTTTGTCTTCATTATCTGACTTTGGATTCTTCTGTTTCATTATTTGCTTCTCTTTTGAATTTTCATTCTTACTTCATTGAACTATAAGATCATGATCCTTTCAATTGTAGATTTTAATATATCCCATATGGATCAATTTATCTTTCTCTATTTTTGGTGAATTAAAGAATGTAATCAAAGAAGTCATTTTACAATTCAAAATAGCAAGCATAGTAGCATCAAACATTGACACAAAAATTGAGTATTCAGGACCCAATTTTGATAGGATGGAAAGAATCAATTTCTATTCCTTCTTCTCAATCCCACATTGTTTGACCAATAGAACAAGTGACTTGAATTTGGTGAATAACCCTTCAATGAATTTGAATTTGCTTGGAATCAATTAGAATAACTCATTCTCCAAATGATGTGCTCTTATATCATCTTGTACTCCAAATAGAGACTCAAGTTTTCTCCATACTTGGTTTGGAGTGGTCAAACCATCGAGATAAAAAAGAAGATCAGGATAAATTGAGAGACAAAGAAATCCATAGGCTTCATTCGACCTATTATTTCATTTATCTTTTTCAACAACATCATTGGGCTCATTCTCTAAAGCCATAGAAAAACTATACAGTCTCTTATTTCACAACAAAATGCCAATGTTGGCCTTATATTCATGATAGTTGAAGGGATTCAAGATCATATATGATTCTCTTGCAGACGCTCTCTGCAACCTGCACAAAAATAAACTAGGAGATATACATGTAAGCTTAATTTGATCTCTTCTTTAGAGACATATATGATGTGGAATGCACTCTAATGTAGAGTATTGACAGCACATAAACTCTATAGAACTTGATATTCTAAAAATTTATTGTAAATATTTATATTTGAGAAACCTCATGCTCTAATAGACTGAGCATCCTTGTGCTCTGATTCCATGTAGAAATTGAGGCTCTAATACGACATGGAAACACAGGATGAACATCTAGCTGCAAGATATTTCTCACAAGTATGCACAAGAAAAATAGAGAGAGGAATAATGACACTGAACAAAAGAGAAGAGAAGAATAATAATTGATTATTGAATCAATTAGTTTATTCATTCTTACATTGGTAATACATCCTTATAAATGAAAATAGAGTTTCTAGAACACAACTCATGCCAGCTCATAAATCACGCTCACTAAATATGATAAACCCCCATAGGTGACTATGGCACTTTTCAAATCTGTCAAGCAGCTCATGAATATACTAAAGCATGAGTGAGTGATGATGAGTGATGGAAAATATTTTTAATCATTGAGGATGAGTTTGTCACAAAAGAAGTCAGTTTCTAAGTTTGACTAGGTTTTTCTTATCCACTGAAATACATGATAACGTTGTCTAAAGGAAGCAAAGACATGAAAGCACAGTTTCTATTATGGGAAGTCAATAAATTTGACATAATCTAACCAGACTCAGTACAAAGGTGATCCTAGGGTATAAATATCAATTATTGACCAAGTGGTGCAAGTGGAGTCCAACTACCTAGTCTAGAATATAGGAAATTAATCTGAAATGATTAATTATTTTTATCCTAAGTATGTAGTGGGCTTATAATATTCTAACAATCCCCTTTAATTATAACTTTGAGATGGATTATCTGAAATAATATCATAAATATATATGTATATAGAGCCCAGCAACAAGGCTATGATCACCCTTTACATTTATTTTTGTCCAGAAAATTAAGGAAAGACGCGAAAACACATGGGGAAAATCCTGCCTCAAGAATGGAAAAGAAAAAAAATGAATAGCATGTCTTCATTATGTATTTTTTCTTCACTTGAATGAATTGACTGAATTTCTTATCTTAGAATAACTTGATGAAGAAGTTGTGAACTCCATGATCATGCGTTAAAGTGTAGTATCTACAACAAAGAAGAGGAGAGGATCCTTGTAGCTTATCATCTGATGATGAAGGAGAATTATCTGAGTAATTTTTGCTGCTAACATACTTTGATATTCAAGCATATCTTGAAAAGGAAAAGTTATATGTGCATACTCCTTCCTAAAGAGTAAAAAATTCAATACAATCAGTTCCTTGTATAGCTGCAAAATGGTGAAATGAACCATGTATCCTCCTTTCAAACTGTTGTAGAACCTTCCCAATTCTGAAATGAGGATGAAATTACTATGAAATATCAGAAATAATATCATATGGAACATAAAATACCAGAGGTATAATGTCTCCATGAGGATATGGGGCCATAGTAGGAAAATGATGAGCAACTGGGCAAAACTGATGGATGTGTAAGTCTGAATGATAGATGGATTTGAAATCTAAAACATAGATTTTTATATCAGATCCAAACATGTTGAATAGAATTAAAAATATTACTAATTTCATAAATAACCAGCCAGTGAAAAATAGACAAGACTTGAAACCAGTAGAAATAAGTCACACTGCATAGGAATCCAATAAGGAAACAACTAGTGAACTTGGGGTTTGCATAGTATTAGGAGTATTCAAAGGATGGTTAAATGGTATGGATGTTGTCATAACATCCATATCATACTGAAAATATTCTTCTAAATGATATTCATAATTATTTTAATTGAGTTAGGGATAGCTAGATAAAGACAAGTCAGGATCTAGTGGAAAAACACAAGTATTGGGAGATGGATCTAGTGGACTTATAGGTGATTTATCAAAGGAATACATTGATATTTTTTATTATGATATATCAGAAAATGAATATATATTAGAGAATTGATAAATATATTTAACTTTAGTGCTCAATTCATAGTTTTTTTTACCTTGGTATTGCGCACTGTGACAATGTTCTGAGGATTCAACAACCTTCTCTGGTTCATCTAGTACATCAATATTATGTTTCCAAAATAACTAAGACATGATTTCCATCTTATTATTGAAAAAAATATTCTTAGAATGAAAACCCTTGCTACAATAAGAACACTTGGATGTTGTCCCTTTCTTCTTGACTTTCTTCAAACCTTCATCAATAGGTTTTGATCCTTCATCTTCATTGTCTGACTTTGGATTTTTCTCTTTCACTGTTTGCTTCTCTTTTGAATTTGATTTCTTACTTCATTGAACTATAAGAACATTATCCTTTATATTTGAGATTGTAAGAGCTCCCATACATATAAATTTATCTTTCTCTTTTTTCGGTGAATCAAAGAATGTACTCAAAGAAGGAATGTTCCAATTCAAAATAGCAAGCCTAGTAGCATGAAACATTGACACAAAATCTGAGTATTCAGGACCCAATTTTGATAGGATGGAAAGAATCAATTGATATTCCTTCTTTTCAATCGCACACTTCTTTACCAATAGAACAAGTGACTTGATTTTGGTGAAGAACCCTTCAATGGATTTGAAACTGCTTGGACTCAATGAGAATAAATCATTCTCCAATTGATGTGTTCTTATATCATCTTGTACTCCAAAGAGAGACTTATGTTTGGTCCATACTTGGTTTGGAGTGGTTAAACCATCAATATGAAAAACAAGATCAGGAGAAATTGAGAGAGAAAGCAATCCATAGGCTTCATACAACCTATTATGCCACTTAGTTTTCTCAACAACAACATTGCACTCCTTCTCTAAAGCCATAGAAACTCTATAGAGTCCCTTATTGTGCAACAAAATGCCAATGTTGGCCTTCTATTCATAACAGTTTAAGGGATTTAGGATCATAGATGGTGCTATTGTATATTCTCTCTTCAACCTGCACAAATATAAACTAGGAGAGATACTTCTAAGCCTAATTCAATATCTTCTTAAGAGAGGGATATGATGTTGAATGCACTTTGATGTAGAGTATTGATACCTCGTCAACTCTATAGAAATTGACAATCTAAAAAATCTATTGTATAGCTTGATATTTGAGAAACCTCATGCTCTGATAGACTGAGCAACCTTGTTCTCTGATACCATGTAGAAATTGAGGCTCTAATACCATGTGGAAACATAGGATGAACATCTAGCTGTAAGATATTTCTCACAAGTATGCACAAGAAAAATAGAGAGAGGAATAATGAGAATGAACATAAGAGAAGAGAATAATAATAATTGATTATTGAATCAATTACTTTATTCATTCTTACATTGGAAATTCATCCTTATAAATTAAAAAAGAGTTTCTAGAACACAACTCAAGCTAGCTCATAAATCAGTCTCACTAAATATGATAAACCCTCATAGGTGACTATGGCACTTTTAAAATATGTCAAGGAGCTCATGAATTGAATAAAGCATGAGTGAGTTATGATGAGTGATGGAAAGTATTGTTAATCATGGAATCTGGAGAGAAAATCATGGAGGATAAGTTTGTCACAAAATATGTCAGTTTCTAAGTTTGACTAGTTTTTCCTTATCCATTGTAAAACAGTCTAAAGTTGTCTAAAGGAAGAAAAGACATGAAGGAACAATTTTTATTCTGTAAAGTCAATAAAGTTGGAAGAATCTAACCAAAATAAGTATAAAGCTGCTCTTGGGGTATAAATGGAAAGTATTGACCAAGTGGTGCAAGTGGAGTCTAACTACCTAGTCTAGAATATAGGAAATTAATCAGAAATGATTAATTATTTTTATCCTAAGTATGTAGTGGGTTTATAATATTCTAACACACCCCTTTAATTTTGACTTTAATATGGATTATATGAAATAATATAAAAATATAGACGTATATAGGGACCAACAACAAGACTATGGTCACCCTTTACAATTATTTTTGTCCAGAAATTTGACGAAAGAGGAAAACCTGCATGGGGAAAATCCTTCCTCAAAAAGGACAATACACAAAATGAACAACATTTATTCATTATGTATTTTTCTTCACTTGAATGAGATGACTGAACTGCTTCTGGTAGAATATCTTGATGAAAAAGTTGTGAACTCCATGATCATGCGTTGGAGTGTAGTATCTGCAAGAAAGAAGAGGAGAGGCTCCTTGTATCTTATCATCTGATGATGAACGATAATTATCTGAATGCTTCTTGCTTCTAATATACTATGATATTCAAACATAGTCTGAAAAGGAAAATTGATCTATGCATACTCCTTCCCAAAGAGTAAAAAAATCAATCAAACCACTTCCTTGTATAGCTACAAAATGGTGAAATGAACCATGTATCTTCCTTTGAAACTACTATAAGACCTTTCCAATTCTGAAATGAGGCTGAAATTACTCTGAAATATCATAAATATTATTATATGGAGCAGAAAATACCAAAGTTATAGTGTCTCCATGGGGATATGGGGCCATAGTAGGAAAAGGATGAGGAACTGGGTAAAACAGAAATTGATGTGTAAATCAAAATGATAGATGGATTTGAAATCTGAACCATAGATGTTTTGATCAGATCCAAACATGTGTAACAAAATTCCAAATATGAATAATGTCATAAATAACCATATAGTGAAAAATAGGCAAGAGTTGAAACCAACATAAATAAGTAACAATACATAGGAATCCAACAAGGAATCAACTAGTGAAATTGGGTTCTTAATAGTCTTAGGAGTATTCAAAGGATGGGTAAATGGTATGGATGATGTCATCACATGCATATCATCCTGCAAAATTGCTTCTAAATCATATTTTAATAATTTTAATTGAGTGGGGAAGAGATGGATAAAGACAAGTCAAGATCTAGTGAAAAAACACAAGTATTAGGAGATGGATCTAGTGGCCTGATAGTGTTGTGAGGGAAATATACCTTATGAATGGGGTCCTAGGGTCACCAACATACTAGATTTTTGCTTGCAGACAAAGAATTTTACAAAAACATATAAAAGAGGATTGTGCTAAAATGGATATGCACCTTGTTTATGAAGGCTAATCCAAGCTTTAGCTGTGTGCCTCCAATGTTCCTCAAGTTCTAGATCTCTTGTACTTGCACAAGAAATAGATGTTCTTCCATAGAGATTTTAACTGTTATATAAAGAAAAATGAAGGATTATAATTGTATATAAGAAAAACTAACAATGTGTTCATAATTCATAACAATGATAACAAATACAAGGGAAACATGTAAGAAATTCACTCTTTATTCAGAAATTGTATGGAACATCTCAATCTTGTTTGAGACAAGCCTCTCTACTGACCAAGATACTAAGTTCTCTTGCTCCTCTCTCCAAATCAAGGTAATTTTTAGGGACAAAATTTCACCAATTGGCTATTTTTTGGGTTTTTTTCAAAAAATAAATTCGTTATTTGGACATTTTTAGTGTCTAATATCGCCTATATTTACATAAAATATTTTTTTATCATAATATTCGCCAAAATTCACACATTTCAATGTTAATTTTATGTTTCATATGTAATATTCGCCTACCTATCTATAAACATGTTTTTTTCAATCCAAAATAATCGCCTAGAATACTATACTTAAGTATAATATTAGAAACCTTGAAAAATACCCTACTCCAAAGGATTGCTCCAGCATAAATTTTCTCTTCAACTTGCTTCATTTAGCCTCTTCCCCTCCCCTCTATTTATACTTGGTGATGAGGAGAGGTTACGAGAGTGATGATAGTTAGGGGAGTTGGGGAAGTTATGATTTCGAACCCAACTACCCTTAACTAATCATGTTTTTATTTTTTTATTTTTTTGTCTAAAGGTAACCGCGAGTTCATACTAGTAGCTCACAAATGGACCGTGACTTATAAAAAGGAAACCAACGATTACAAATTTGCAAATTTGAATCGCGGGTTGTCTATGAGCGTACCCACAGGTGACCCACGACTTGTTGGTAGTAAAAGTCGCAATTGAAAGATAAATATTTTTATAAACAAAGGTAAAGATGGAGGGAAGAGTATGTGTTTAAGCTCCATTTCATCTATAGTGATTAGGATTCTTCAATCCATATTGCCCTTATGTGTATTGATGTATTGGGTGTTGATACTTAGATGGAGAAGTGGTGTTTCATAGTATAATAGATGCCCCCTAATGTGTGAGGTCAGAGGGAAGCGATGGCCAAAACACATTACAAATATTTTACCATGAAGAGACTCAATATCAATGTTCGCAAAGAAGTACCTGAAATAGATAATCAAGATTATTTAAAAAATCATTACTGAGGATGCCATGTTCAATAATGTGGAACACTAAATCCTTTACAATATTCATTTACATCATATAGTATTAGAAACAAGACCATGTATTTATTACAATAGTGGTTCAAAGCCACAACAATATAATGACGAGTCTTCAATAGCCGGACATAGTGTTACAAGATCATAGCACATTCTTGTGTGAATTAGGTCATATAGGCTATAACCCAAGGTATTCATCCAAATCCATAGAAACAATTACACATTATACCATCTGAATATAGGAGTTGAAGTCAAACATGGAAGAATACCATCGGAGTGTCAGTTGAGAATTTTTACTGACCACCAATGCATAGGAGTCCACTAATATGGGTAGTGGATCCTAAGGTACTATCTTCAAAACTCTAGGTATTCTTCTTCAGGAGGTATTGATCGAAATTCGTTTGTGGAGAGAAAGGAATTGAATCCTTCAACATGTCACATGAGTAAATAGAAAACTGGATAAGGGAAGATAGACACAAGATAATATCAAAGATGAAGATGATAGGAATAAGGGTGAAACAAATATGAATAAGGATCCTTGAACATTGATCACAATACAGAGATGACCCAAGGAAGCTTTAAACTTTCAACTGGAACAACTAGAATTATCTTCCATGTATGATACATGAACATATTCCCCATGTATATAGGACAAGTGGAGGAGTATTGACTCAAAGTGGTAGTTGAAATGAGAAGTGAAAAACTGAGACATGAGTGGCAGAAGGATCAAACTAGTGCTTTGTTCAAGGATGGCATGATTCCATCAACTTATAACACAAATAGTAAATTTATTCATTTCCTTTCTTGTTAATTTTTAACAAGTCCAAGAAAGTCAACTCAAGTCTTTCTTCATTTTTAACAAGCTTGAAGAAAAGAGAGAATATTGCTTGATATGCCACTTATATGTGGATTTTACGAGGCCGAATTAGTGAATGCTCACCGGTGCTTTCATAGTTTTGAGAGTCTGAAAATTCCAAAGAAGACTCTCATGGGGTGATTTTTTTCGTAAATTTAGTCTCCTGAGTCTGAAAAAAGTGTAAAACAATCCAAAGGAGAACTCTCTTAGATTCCAAAGAACTAAGTTATACATTGTTTGTACTTAGTCGACAAGTTCTGAAAAAGGGGTAAACTATCACCAAATCGATGCTCCTTCTGAAGTAAGCATATAGCCTTAGTTTAACGAGTGTGAAGGAAGGAAAGATCACTCAAAAAGTTCCATTTATTTATGAGAATGGTACTGACAACAGTAAACTTGATTCTTTGTACTAGGTTTTAACAAGCATGACAATGAAATCAAGAACACTCAAAATCTTTTTCATGTTTATGTCCAGGAAAACAAAAAGAGTAAACTAAGCTCGAACATGTTCCTTTTCCAAAAATTTAGTCATCCATGCCCTCAAAAGAGATAAATCTATACCTAAAGATACTCTTCTAGATTCCGAAGAAAATAAAGTATTCAATTTTCATAAGTAATCCACATGGTCTAAAAAAAGGGGTAAACTATCACCGATGTGGATGACCCTTCAATTACTTTAATGAGTCTGAAAGAACAAGTGACTCAACTATCTAGTCAATTTTAAGGAGTCATTCCAGGGCTCAAAGATACTCCATAAGGGAGGGAGCCTTATATGGGAAGGTAGTTCAGTAAAAGATGCAAAATGAGCCTCATTTTGACATGAAAAACAACTATGAAGTCTCTCAAAACCTAGCACAATTGAGGCATGGGTACCCGAAATGACAAGAAAATGCTCTAACAAGGGTACACGTGTAAGGAAGTTCCTAACCATAGAAGAACACTGATGTTTGAGAGGTGAGAAGTGGTTTCACATCACAGTCCATGGAGATCAAAGAGATCCTAAAGTTCAATGGAGGATAAGGAATAAGTGCAAAAATGTGTGAATAATACCGAATCCTACCCTAGATGCAAAGGAAACATGCTTTGATTCATTCATGACCTATAAAAACCTAGGTGAAAAAACATGTAGTATTAGTTGATATTGCAAAAAATAATTTCAACCATAGTAAAGTGGTTAAAAAATAAAAATTAAAATACTATAAATAGAAGAAATATTTTCAAAAAACATAACATTTTTATTTTTACCATATTTGGACAATTTGACCTCTCAACTTCAAATGAATGGTGTGCTTGATCTAGTGGTCATATTTCCATTCTGCAACTTGCAAGTAAACCACATCTCCCTCGTCTTCATTTTCATGCTTTAATTATTTAAAATTATGAATCATTTTGGGTTTTTGACCTACCTAAAGGGAACCGCGCAGTAACTGTGGGTATCCCATTTAAAAGTCATGAATGCGAGTTATAATAGTAGGTTTCCCATAGGTAACCCATGAATGGCTCACGTTGTCCTCAAAGGACAGTCGCAGTTGGTGCGCAAAGTAAGATTTTACCAAATCTAATGAAAAAATTGATGTTTGGGAAGGTGAAAATGGCATTGGAATGGCGTGAGAGAGAACATGAGGACATGGATCGGCTTGCAATGGGGGATCCTATGACTTTAAATGATCTACGAATTTGCAGTTACTCAAATTCTACCACACATAAAACATGAGGGAAAAATTCTGGTTATTGGAAACATTGGTGCATTTGTGGGACTACCAGCTAGGCATGTTTGACCTCCAAGGAGGGACCTTGGAGCTTACTGCGGAGGATGTTTACTTTATCATAGGTTTGTCTCATCATGTGGAACCTGTGAACATGGAGGGTATCAGTCGAGGGGGTGACCCTCTTAGTGTTCAAGATTACATCAACACTTATTGTGTACCAGGGACTCATAAATTGGGAACTCAAATCCCGATCGCACAGATCATGAGTTTCCCACTAAAAGTGCTTGTGAGAACTATTTTCATGGTGACAAGATCATCCATTTTACATTTAGTTGTGCGAACTCAGATGCGAATTGTAGTCGAGTTCCTGCGGGGAGTAATGTATGGCTGATGTTTGGGATTAGTCTTGATCATGAAGAAACAACTCTTTGATTGCAGGAGAGGAAGGAAGAATTTTTTTGGATATGCAAGTATTTTAGTAGAGTTCTTCCTCAAGAGGGTTCCTGCCCTCAGCCCCATTGTTACACTGCCACCCTCCCCACCCCACAATCCTAGACTTATGTGGTGGGGTGATATACTTCTCCACTAGGGTGGTGGTGATGGATTCTAGATTAGTTATGATGATGAATTATACTCATGGAGGATTCGATAGGTGCCCTCACTGGAGTAGTTTCCTTATGCAGGCTTAGATTTTCATGGCGATCCAAATATTTCTCTCCCTATTGGGGGAGCATGGGGAGATATGGGTAAGTCTTTTACTATTTTGAATATTTAATTTTTATGAAATTTTGTTCATAAATTTTATATACATATGTACTCGAGTCTGATACATTTTAATTATATGCAGATATAGGACATGTCCGACCATACATACATCTAAGGACCTTCATTCGACTAGTGGAGGTTGGTGGAGATGAATCTATGCTTCATATTATTGAGGGGAAGCTGTCCAGATTGACCCATGATTTTCCTACATTGAGGATGGAGAGGATTCCAATGGCTATGCAACAACATGTTGTAGGAGTACCTCAATCCTCATTACGCATTCTTTGAAGGGTGACTTGAGCCATGCTATGTTATCGGGAGGTTGTGGAGGCAGTTGTAGCCAAGGAGGATGAGGAGAGTCCTTATTTCTTAGCATATGATGTATTTTGATCCTATTTTGTATTTTGGATATACTTATTGACAGGATCTTCGGATCAAACTCTATGTATATGGACCAGGGATGAC